>NQII01010315.1:0-34296 GCA_002778355.1 Clitarchus hookeri | reverse complement strand
CCTGATTAAAAACAAAGTGTTTTTACCGCCTAAGAAAATATAGATCTTATGGCGGGGGAAACTTACTTCTTAATACTTTATTGTTATTACGTCTGATTAAAAAAAATCCTGACAAGTGTATGTGAGAAGACTGGGGTGGCGAGCGTTCACTCCTCCTGTAGCGAGCTCGGTAGGGAAGTACCGCCTCGCTGCACGAGGGGAGTTTCGCATCGCTGAACAAGGGGTGAGGCTGGGCGCGCCCTCGCGCAAGCTACACTGCAACGTACGAAAAAAAATTACGTAACTTTTTACATAACTTTTTTTACTGTATGAAAAAATGGCTTTACATAACTTTTACATAACTTTTTACATAACTTTTTTACTGGCTGGCAAAATGGTGGGGTATCGTGTGACCGCCGCCGGTACTGTGTGTGACCGATCGGACCCCACCCCGGCACAGGGGAAATTATTTTTACATAACTTTTACATAACTTTTTTACTGGCTGGCAAAATGGTGGCGGCGGTCATGGAAGACTCGGAGGAAACCCTCGCGCTCGGTACAGAAAAAAATTATAATTTTTTACTGGCTAGCAANCATGGAAGACTCGGAGGAAACCCTCGCGCTCGGTACAGAAAAAAATTATAATTTTTTACTGGCTAGCAAAATGGCGGGCACTGGCTGCCAACATGGCGGACACTGGCTGCCAAAATGGCCGCCAACTGGCTGCCANTGGCTAGCAAAATGGCGGGCACTGGCTGCCAACATGGCGGACACTGGCTGCCAAAATGGCCGCCAACTGGCTGCCATGACACTTTTTCATGACTTTTTCATGCTCTTGCATTCTGCCTAATTTTTTTTCATGCTCTTGCATTCCGACGGTGGTCATCTTTGTCTCCGCAGCTCCGCACCATTGNGCATTCTGCCTAATTTTTTTTCATGCTCTTGCATTCCGACGGTGGTCATCTTTGTCTCCGCAGCTCCGCACCATTGTACCTGCGTTCGAATGCTCTATTATACACTACTCAAGTCTTTTAAGAACATCTCTCAAAAAATTAAAAATTGCTTTNAACCTGCGTTCGAATGCTCTATTATACACTACTCAAGTCTTTTAAGAACATCTCTCAAAAAATTAAAAATTGCTTTTATAATCTGAACAATTATAATCAGAACAACACAATAGATTAAACAGGAAAGTGCAACTTTCTTTGGTTTTAATTAGTTTACGAGGTGTGGCATTCTATGAATTATTAACAACAGCTCAAAATTCCACCCTCAAGAATATATGGACAAACATTTAAAATTTTTACATACGTGGCGAAACAAAGGTGAAGTACATGTCCAAATAATAAGGGGGGAATAATTTTTCCTGTACACTGAAAATGTGTAAAATAAGTTGCAAATAGGATTTCTGTTTGGTTTGTATTTATTTGCAAATTAAAAACAAGTAAATAAATAAAAGAATTGTGTAGTACATGAAAGACGGTAAAAACATTTTCAAAAATATTAAAATCTTGTGTTGCACTTCACTAACGTTCTGGACAAACACTAAAAATTATCTGTGATTATTGCACACTGCAACTTCTGTAAACTCTGTTTCCTAACATTCTCACTACCATAACAACATTAACATCAGTTATTTATGAAATAACATTACTGACCCATAACAAACACAAACACTTGAAAAAAAAAACAAGTTATGGTACTGACATAACACCCTTAAAAACTCTGATACAAAACAACAAAAATGCTTCAAAATGTATATTAACATCTAGAAGATGTCACTAATATTTTTTTACCTATTTGTGTTCAACACTGAACGTATAATATTTATNTGTATATTAACATCTAGAAGATGTCACTAATATTTTTTTACCTATTTGTGTTCAACACTGAACGTATAATATTTATTGATCTTATAAATATTTACAAAATTCAAATTTATATTATTTCTGGAAAATGTGCATGCAAATACTTTTGAATTAATGACACACAACACCATTTGTTTTTATTGTTGCGTAGTATAGTTGATGTGTCTTGGAATGATACAAACACATGGCAGGAATTCCAACCCANGTTTTTATTGTTGCGTAGTATAGTTGATGTGTCTTGGAATGATACAAACACATGGCAGGAATTCCAACCCAATGCCCATGCAATGCAGTATTTATATTTGCAATTTTATATACTGCATCATATGGTACCACAGTTTCTGATTACAACAGCACTTTTCAAAATATAATCACCATCTCCAGAGCGAATAGTTTTGAAGTTGGATATGTACTCCAAGATCTCCATCCCCTTGATAACGTGTCCAAACACCAGAGTTTTCTTGTACTCCTTGAACTCCTTGTCNGTACTCCAAGATCTCCATCCCCTTGATAACGTGTCCAAACACCAGAGTTTTCTTGTACTCCTTGAACTCCTTGTCACCAACCCAGATGTGGAACTGAGAGCCCACCTTCCCACACCCAGTCTTCAGGTCCGTGCCCATCCCACGCATGCGCACGGCCCTGTGGCTGTCAGGCAGGTTGCTGTCGTCCCCCAGGAAGTAGCCCTTGTTGTAGATGGAGTAGCCTCCACTACCATCGTTGTTCTCAAAGTCACCCCCCACCACAAAACTGTTACTATGCACCTTGAAAATCTTGCTACCTTTGTAGCCATAACTAAGCTCCCCTCGGCACAGGGCTACAAAGTTGAAGCACATTTTGGGGGCTACGTCTGGCCGCAGCAACATCAAAATGGTACCGATCGACTTACCATTTACCTCGATCTCAAAGAAGCACCGATAACTGTGGGTACTTGACGGAATACTTTTCACCATGACCAAGCTCTTCTCTCTACGCTCGGTTGGTTGCCGCCTACTTACAGGCTCCGTGGGGTGCCCTGCAGGTACAGGCTGCAGGCCTGGGTGTTGTTCCGGGATGTCGCACGGCAGGAGCACTGGCACCGACACCGCCTTGCCCACAGAGTGAACGCTGATCTGAGGTGGTTTGGTGAATGCTGCTGGGAGACTGGTATTGACGGCTGGCAGAAAGGGTTTCATGGAAGGATGGGAGTCACTACCAGTTATAGTAACTGCAGGTACCGCTCAAACTCTGGGGACAGCCACATTTCCCTTGTGCATTTTCTCACGCCCTACTTCTTTCCACTCCTCTTCACCATCCACATCCTCTTTGGGTTTCACATCTGGCACATTAAATTTTTTAGCCTGCATCATCCTATAAATCAAGTACCTCAGGGTTTTTTCGTTATCTGTGTCGCCACCCACATCCAACGTCACAGACTGCTTCTCCTCATCGCAGTTTCCAAAGTCCACCCTCAACACTGCTCTCTGGAGACCAAGAAAGTTGTTGGACGTGGCCTTGGCCCTTTCGAGTTGATTGATGGCAGCCGACATCTGCAAGTCGAGCTTGCCGAAGCGGTCGGAGAGGGCAGACGTGGTTTTGTTGGAGAGGTCGACCGCGAGCAGCCACTGCTTCTCTGAGTGAGCCATGGAGAGCAGCATGTCCTGGGATGAGATGTCCTCCTGTAGACCATGCAGCACCCCCAACAGAGCCAGCTCTGCTGACTGCAAGGCATGAAGGACGGGCTCCCGGGTCTCCAACTGGGTCATCACCAAGTCCCCAAACTGGACCAGGAGCTCTTGTATCATCTTCGATAGGTTACACATGTTGTGATTCGATGCCTTGCAGCTTGGGACAGCCACTCGCTTGCACGTCTTGCACCAGTCATCCACATTCCTGTCACAAATCAGACGTAGCTGCTGACAATGTAGCACTGGGTACAACATCAGTTCTTACAGTTCTAGTAATGCTTTTACACTACAAATGATTCCAAAAACATACTTGTCACTTGTCTGGAAAAACTAGAAAGCCTGCGATTTACAAGCTGAAAGATAAATCAGGGAAATGTCATGACATTTGAAAACAGTAGTTAAATGTTGGGGAATTCTGTTATATGCTACATTTAGATGGTTTTTCTATCATTATTCAAGCATCTATGACAAAAAAATGTCTATCCAATGCATAAATTATTTTTTGAATATAAGTGGAAGCTGAATGGCAGTAGTAAACATTTCATTAAATTTAATAGATATAACTATGTTTCACTAATCACACATCAAACCGTTCCCACGCAAAAAATACTTTAATTTTCAAGTGCGGTTAATCAATTTTACAATATATTTATTAATTTATTGAACTTACTTTCAAACACAGTATGCTCCAAAATGTAACCATTTATAAATAATATACCATATAAATGAGAGAAATCTTGTAATGTACTGAAGTGTTTAAATTACTGACTTGTAATAAACATTTGAGGTTTTTCAATAATACATAGAAAATAAAAAATTGTGATAACTGTCAAATGCGTAATTAATGAACTAGCAAACAGATAACATTTGAACATTAAAGATAAAAAGTTACTCTGAAATATAAACACCTGTTGGAGTTTTGAGGACACAGTGACAGGTGTTACATTCAACTGTTTATCGGCTGTGAAAATTTCCAGACTGTTCTACTTTGAGAGCAGCTAGACGCTTTGCTGTGAATCTGCTGCGAGAACAACTTTGTTCCCCACAACTTTTTACTGTCTCCATTTCTGGTGGCAACTTTCTAAACTACTCCAACCAAACCCACTGAAGCTGCCACAACTATCCAATCTAGCTAACACAGGAAATCAAAGTACTTTTGAAACAGTTTGCTGCAATTGTAGCATTGCAGTATTTATTTCATTACTACTAAGATAGATTGCTGTAACCAGATAATTACCACACATAATTTAAAACTGATACTTACTGTAACAATTATGAGCCCCGATGGTTGTGCGCCTAGGACGCCGGCCTCCCACCACATGGTGATCCAGGTTTGATACCTGGTGGGGTAATGTGGGAAATGTGGCGGATGTTGCCATGGTGGCCAGCGGGTTTCCTCAGAGTATTCCAGTTTCTCCCGTCCCTGCATTCTGCCATTGCTCCATACCCCGCCTCGTCTCATCCCGCTCATTCTTCGGGCTGGACGGGAACGACAGGTCCAGCCAGGTGCCAGCCCCCTCTCATCGCATCTGTTGACCCTGACAGTGTAAATGAAAAAGTGGACAGTGTTAGTGAACGAATGGACAGTGTCGAAGATGAAATGAAATTAAATGAGTGGATTGAAAAAGGAATGGCATGAATTTCTTCACCATGCCAGCAGCCGCGACCAGTGAGGACGCAGTGCAAGTCATGACCAATACAGCGACCTCAGAGGAAAGCCGGCAGCTCTGCAACGATGGTGTCACGCAGCCGGGAGTGGGGAAGAGCATCAAAATTAAGGCCGCCCCTTACATGGCCAGACTCTGTGGCAGGAGTACCAACACCAGTTTGAAACAATCACCACCCTTAATGGCTGGTCAGACAAGCAGTCGCTGCACTGAGGGGATCTGTCACATCATTTGCTACCGACATTACGTTTCATTCGAGATTGTAACAGCATTTGTTGCATCTGTTATTATATACACTTTTGTGTTAAAATACTATTATTTTAGTTACGTCAAACATTTCATTTGCTTGCAGGAAATGTAAACACGGGCCGTATTGCCGCTGTTTTTGTTAGGCATATGTGCAGCGACGTGGTATATTTTTTCGTTAGCTTTAACTAGCTCAGTTGTCTTTTCTGCATGACTGGGGTGCCGATTTGCTCAAAATATGTCACCCTACTAAATTAATTTATATTTAATGAACGTAAACAATACAAAATGTCTTATTTCCTAGCGGGAAATCTGAACACGGGCTGTATTGCAGCTGTTTTTGTTACGCATGTGGTCTTTTTTTAAATTGCTCAGAAATCTTTTCTCCATAACTCGGGTATCATTTTATTCAGAATACATTACTCTAATACATAAATTTCCATTTCATCAATGAAAAAGTATAATTTTTCCATCAGAGACGCCTGAACATGACTTCACGGACCCAATTAGCCAAACGTACCGTTTAGATGCAATTTTCACGTTTAGGGGGGGGGGGGCAATGGGTCGAAACTTGGCTGTTTCGGTTTCTTACAGACGACTCTGTTGTACAGACAAATTTTTGGGGGACCGCGAGTGCCTGTACCATCGACATTTGACTGTACTATTTGTCGCTTGGCTTTTTTTTGTGTAGCCGTGATCATCAGTTAAATCCAATATAACTAAATTTTTTGATGCTATATAACATNCATTTTTTGATGCTACACAACATTTCGTGTATATCCAGCTGACTAATAACTTAATTCCATACATCACTTTATTTGCTCTTTCCCATTTTTAGGTGGTGTAATTGAAAGGACACGTTAGTTTGAGCAGCGCAATGAGGTCACATCACAGTAGGACAAAAACTAATTTTTAAAGTCACAAAAATGAAAATACGTGTTTTCCATAAAATAAAAGTACAGTAATATTTTTGTTTATATTAATACTTAAGAGTATNCCAAAAATGAAAATACGTGTTTTCCATAAAATAAAAGTACAGTAATATTTTTGTTTATATTAATACTTAAGAGTATCATGTTATTAATTTGCAAAATGAAAGAAAATAAAAGGTGAACTGCATTTCAAATGCATATTGTTAAATTATNAGTATCATGTTATTAATTTGCAAAATGAAAGAAAATAAAAGGTGAACTGCATTTCAAATGCATATTGTTAAATTATCAGTAGAACACCACATCCATAATCCGAAAAAACTGAAACATCACAAGAAAACAAAAGCTTCACTATCAGAGACCCAAAGCTGCTTGAATTTTGGTAGTGATAATGCAGATAAAAAATNCACAAGAAAACAAAAGCTTCACTATCAGAGACCCAAAGCTGCTTGAATTTTGGTAGTGATAATGCAGATAAAAAATTCTTCAGAAACATCACAATCGCAAATGAACTGAAATTTAATTTGTTAAGACTTTCTTGTCATTATTATTCATTTATCACACATTGTTACACATGGAGAAAGTAATATCTTAAACTGGTAATCCAATGAAGTTGAACATCTGAAATACAAAGATATCAAATTTGAAAAAGAAAACTCCTTGGATGATGTCCATATCAGCAGCGCTCCTGTCGATGCCCGAAGATCAGTACAACCAACATTTTTTTGATGTAGAGTGAAGTGGAGAGATTTGGGCAAAACAAGGTCAGTGTGGAATAATGTCAGAATGCAAGGGTGGGCGAAACAGGAGAACCATGAGAAAATCCACTGACTGGCAACATCATCTGGCATGATTCCCAGATGCGACCCTGCCTGGAATCGAACCCGGTTTGCCTAGGTGGGAGCTGAGCCACTAACTGCTGCGCCAACGGGGNCAGATGCGACCCTGCCTGGAATCGAACCCGGTTTGCCTAGGTGGGAGCTGAGCCACTAACTGCTGCGCCAACGGGGCCCTCAATATTCCACGACCTGACGCAGGTGACATTGTACTGGTTGCACTAGCAGATTGTTTATTAATGTTTTATTTCAGTTTATGTTTACATTTTTCANCGCAGGTGACATTGTACTGGTTGCACTAGCAGATTGTTTATTAATGTTTTATTTCAGTTTATGTTTACATTTTTCAGTTAATTTTAATTAAGTAATGCCCCTCCCCCACTTTAACTTTGAATGAACTTTATATAATGTCTCCTACACATACCCATTTAATTACCAATTTTACTTGATGCAATTTTATTGTCTTCTTGATAGTTTTATTATTAATCTGAGTGCCGAGGAAGTATGCTTTAGTTTATGACGTCTTTGGTGTCTCACGTCTGTGATGTCTTTGTTAGAGGCTGCGTTCTTGGTTGCTTTTAAAAATGGCTTAAATATTCTCAATTATCGCAGTAATTTTAATTTTTGCTTTCGCCGCGCCATCCCAAGGTCTACGAAGTAGATATGTACACCAAGAACTAGTTTAAGTGTCAGGAAAGAGGCGANTTTCGCCGCGCCATCCCAAGGTCTACGAAGTAGATATGTACACCAAGAACTAGTTTAAGTGTCAGGAAAGAGGCGAGACATATTAAGAAGGGGTCTCTGCAGTCTTTAATTAGATTTTTTTTCGTGTTTTCAAGACGTAAGTTTTTGGCAGTCTTTTCCAGAGCGACGCCATCAGCTGACACTACCATAATTATCCAGCCTTACACAGTTGGTAGTTTAGCACCACAGNCTTTTCCAGAGCGACGCCATCAGCTGACACTACCATAATTATCCAGCCTTACACAGTTGGTAGTTTAGCACCACAGTAAAATGAAATTTGATTTTTTTAATTTTGAGAAGTGATTTATTTTATTAGTGGAACTTTTTTNGTTTAGCACCACAGTAAAATGAAATTTGATTTTTTTAATTTTGAGAAGTG
This sequence comes from Clitarchus hookeri, assembly GCA_002778355.1. NCBI lineage: Eukaryota > Metazoa > Arthropoda > Insecta > Phasmatodea > Phasmatidae > Clitarchus > Clitarchus hookeri. Next base: position 25,977 of record NQII01010315.1, on the reverse strand, counting down.
ATTTATTTTATTAGTGGAACTTTTTTAACTATACCAATGGTTTTAACAACCCGGTCCAGTGGTAGCGAAAATCAGTGTTCATGAAGCCGGTGCGTAACAAACCCCACAAATTTGTTTCACTGAATTACTTATAAACTAAATAACTTCACAAATAAGGCATTAATCAGCACATCATTACTGTTTAAAGGAAATGTAATAACTTTTCTTCAGTAGACGTGAACTTACGTTAGTAACCATGTTGAAGCCTATTTATTTATCAATTTNGAAATGTAATAACTTTTCTTCAGTAGACGTGAACTTACGTTAGTAACCATGTTGAAGCCTATTTATTTATCAATTTTAAACCTGACAACATAATTTTTATTTTTCCCCCTTAAATACATATTGTACGGGAAGTGTATTTAATTATCATGTCTCTTCTTACAACAACCTAAATTACATGGATGGACGTCACAGTTGGGGTGCATGTTAAATAGCAGGCAGTCCTGTGGTAACAAAGTACCACACAGTTCGGTTAGGAGGATCGGTGTGTTCTCGAGATCAAAGACCCAGCAACCCATGTTCTGAGTTGGAAGGGGTGGACAGTGGATGGAATNTCCTAGCCTGTGTTCTCGAGATCAAAGACCCAGCAACCCATGTTCTGAGTTGGAAGGGGTGGACAGTGGATGGAATAAGCTGCCTGCATCGGGCACGTGACGTTACTTGGCTTGACCGCACAACCACGCACCAGTGGAAAGACTGATTAAGAGGAGAGTGACCGACCATAAGATAACACAAACACAATGTGAATTTTCCATCTCAAATAATTCTTGTTACTTTGCCTTTCTAACTCCAACATTACAATTTTGTCTTCATGCTATTATTTTCAGCCATACTAACAAACCAGATGTTTAAGTCTGGATGAAGATCGAGTCTGCATGCATTACTTGTCAATATGCAACATTTCTTTTTTGGTCCCTTCAAAAACTATACATACAGGTTACAATGTATTTCAGTTCTAAATTAGGTTTATATTTAATTTTTTATAAGGTTTTACAGTTATAAAAAACTTTCCCAAAGGTTATTAAGATTATAAAGTTCTATGCATATATAAATTTATAGTATATCAGTTTTGTATATTATTTCAAGACGTGTGTACACGTGAAGTTTACCATATAAATTGAACGTAAAAACTGTTCCCTTCAGATTCATTATAAAAAAGGCTCTATTGTATTTACAAGTTCATTTGCAACATTTTCATGTCAAAAATTAATTCTGTGACATGCGTTTATTTTGAACCGTCCTGTTCATAAACAAATATTTTACACTAACCCAAATGTGTAGCAAAGCAACCAAGCACAAATCATCAATTAGCCTACAGTTTCTTTCTTGAAAGAACTAAGTTTTAAGAGTAGATAACAATCTTGTTTTTATTGCAGAACCAATGCAATTATAAAAACAATACACCATTTTTGTTTCAAGTCAATCACTTGACTGTCAACAGCAACAAAACAAATAAACAAATGTGAACAACCTTAGGCATGTTTTCTGTGTTCACAATTAAGTATTTATATAAAAATACACCAACATTTTATTTTATTTTAATTTTTGTCTTTCCTTGAACTTAGATGTTCTGTTGTAAGTAGAGCACACCTTAACCGGAATTCCCTCCAACGGAACTCCCCTTATCCGGAACTAATTTTCCAAAAAAATTCTAACGTCTCAAAGTTGTGCCATAACTTCCCCGTGCTCATGAGAGGTTTTTCGTTGCTCACACCAGACTGTACATCCACCACCGAGACCACTCGTGGGCTTGTTGGTGGATATTTTAAAAGTCCTGTAATATTCAAAATTATTCTTTTTAATAATCAACCAGGTGGGAGTTCGCTACTCCTACCTTCCCTGCAGGCAGGGGGTAGTTAGGAAAACATTTACAACTTGTCCACTGGGGTAACCTAGTGGAAAAAAAGGACTGATGCTGGAAACTGCTGTTTTCACAGATTGATATGGGGGCGGAGGGCGGATGGGCTTGCCTGTCCTAACCCTCTGCCAAAAATAAGTGACACACAACCTGGGTGGTCAAGAGTCCTTCACGGGGCCTGTTCTACCCCCGCGCTGAGCTTCAGCGATGATGTAAAGCGGCTTGCTTGGCGCTGGGCGGCTGAGGTTTTTACGGGGAGGGGGTGGAAGTGTAAAGGAAGGACGCCAAGCGAGAGCGAGAAAGAAAAATGAGAAAGGAAGCGACCCAGCTGGATGGCGGCTGGAGGCGATACAATGCAGAACAGTCGAGGACAGGCAGGCTGAAGTATGCTGCGACCCATACGCTTTTAAACACGAGTGATGAGCTATTCATTTGTTATTATTTTGACTTCCTTAGAAACTAAGTTAAAACATTAGATTGTACTGTTTGTTGACAAATTTCTGAACATTGTTTATGGGGAAGAATTTTTTTATGCCAATATCTCGTAAATAAGCCGCACCCCACTTGTTTTTTTTTTGTAAAAATGTACGGCCTATACATTCCGAAATACGGTACTTTGTGAACCTTATCTATAATACGTCAGCCCCGCTCTTGTAAATGTATATTGTGCCAACATGCTATGCACTAAGGGGAAAATTGTCCCCGGAATTGACTATACTTCGGGAAGTTTTATCAGTTGGACGTCAACACAAACGTTAACATGATGTCACCCCCACCACTGCAACCCCAGATTATCTCCAGACCTCGCTTACTCACGCTGACATGCGCGCAAAGAGATAAGAACCACGCTAGCAGGTTGTGAATGAAGGTCATTAACGCAGAGCCGGGAGTTTTATGACTCACATTTCATGAACAGTACGTAGTGTTTTTTTTTAATGGTTTTGTAACTTTAAGGATAAAACTAATAATTTACACTAGTCGATTTATTAAAATTACGTGCCACATATACATGAGTTCAGACTAAAAATGTGTTATTTTTCATACCACCCCACCCTCATTTCCCATAACCGGAATTTTCCCACAACCGGAATACCCCTTCCCCCAACAATTCCGGTTGAGGGGAACTCTACGGATAACTCTATTTACTTTTTGGACACTGTACACAGAAATAAGTTAAAAATTGCTCTTAATTGTGCTGCACTTCACCAATACCCTTATTTGAGTATTATGGTAACCTAAATTCAACTTGAATATAAGAAATAAGTTTTTTCATACATCGGTAGCACATCGGCACAATTGTGTGAATTGGCACAGCTCTAGTTATTTGCTTGGCGTTTTCTTCCTACTCATTTGAAGATATTAATTTAGGCTTTTATTCCATAGTTATTAGAGCTGGACTGTTACTGATAATGATAACGAGTGGTTTTTATGATGTTTGCCATTTTATACGGCAGCAAATCAACAATCATTAGATCCCAGCGGTAGTATGTTATAGAATAACTCGTTGAGAAATGTGATAAAAACCAGAATTATTTTTTAAAAAATGTACACACACATCTATTTTTACTTTAGCAGTTACAGAAAGAGGACACGTTTCTTCTTTATTGTTTGCAGCCAAAGAAATAGGCATGTAGGCCTAAACATTACGTTACCACAGTTGTGCACCGCACAACCATTGCTTTTATTTACTTACCACATGGCCCCACATGACGAACACATAGACATGTTAAAAATAATTCTGGGAAATTATAGTGTTTTATTTCTGCAAACACATTCAAAAGTATACAATTTCAGTACATTGATGAGAGCTTAAGGGAGCGACATGGTGGACATGAACAATACCAACATAGCGTCGTGCCATAGCTGTGCTGGAACACGAATTAACAGCGCTAGTAGTATCGCAAGCTGGTTCCAAGAGTTTACAATGAAACGTTTGCATTTACAAAGAGTTCCGTCTACTATCATTTAAATTACGGTAAACAAATTCTGCTACAGAATCATGATCATGGTAGCAAGAAATTGCAAACACGTGCAAACAGTTTACGTTATGTTAGTAAATAGAACTGCAACCGCATACACCAAACCTCAGCCTTTGCAGAATCTACTACCAATTCAACCAAGAAGATAAGCCTAAGTAAACTTATGTCTTTACCCACTACGCAAACGATGATCACTGAAGGTAAAGCTGTAGGACTGCTGAAAATAAAACAGTAACACCAAGGAAATAGATTCCTTTCCCAATAAAGCATTTATTTCTATTGCAAATAACTTTGAGATATTTTCTGATGACTAAAATGTATCTATTCTTCCCTACGGCAATAATGCATGCACATTATCATAGTTTTGTCACAACGTCTGTCTCATATCTTCATACTTCACACAAAAATTGATTGTCTGTCTCTGTCTCTCTCTATCTATTTCTCACTTTCTTTCTCTCTTTCTCTCTCTATTTATATTTATCTTTCTCCTTCTCTCTCTGTCTCTCTCTCTCACTCTCTTTCTCTCTCTGTCTCTCTCTCCTATCTCTTTAAGTACAATCGTGGTACAATAATTCAAAAGAGGTTATCAGGGAAAAAAGTGAATGTTGCCTATAACAGATTTCTTATTGACAGCGATTTACATTGTAAAAAAAGTAAAGACAATGTTGTGCAAAGACAGGTAACATTAAGTATTAGCAGGGATTAAGACGTTCTGGTACAACAAAAACAAATGACTATTCAAGTGACCATAGTCTGGTCACGGTCCCTCTAAGTGATTATGATGATTTGCAGTGGACTCACTCAGAAGGTAGAGCGAGCGCCTGCTGGTCCTCCTCGTCCGAGACGTATATGTCCTCCACCGCACTCTCAGTCTCGGAGGCCTGCATGTCCAAGGTGGAGCGGAATGTGGTGATGTAGAAGTTGTCCTGCAGTGATGTCACCCCCTTCTTGCCCACGGTCGTCACCTGCACACACATGCCGTTGCTTCATACAGCAGTCAACACTCTACACTGCAACTGCATTCACCGGCATTTCCACTACTACTAAAAGGATAGTTTCATTTCTCATTTAATACCAACATAAATGCAATGGCATCATGACTCTAATTACGGGTGTACCAATACTAAAAAACCAATTACTAAACATGATTACTGAATCTCCCAAAAATTTTAATGCAGCTGATATTCCTAACTGAATAAGACCACCGATAAGCGTACTCAATTATTACATTAATAAATAAAATAACGAGGAGAACAACACTATTTTTGAGATAAACACAATGCAAAACAAGTACCAAATGCCATGCTAAAATTGCCAGTAAAGAATGACAGCAAGAAATCGAATTATTATTTCCTATTATGGAGCCAGCTCGGAAACTGAAATACTGAATAGAAATAGGCGAAAGGTACCTTAAACTATGCATACCATAAGAGTATGCATGCCATAGGAGTATGCAGTACCATTTTTTTACAGGCGGAAACACTTTAAAAACTGTGTATGGCCTCAGTTGGTTCAATACTGTGAGATAAGTGAGTGGTGTGGAACTTGCAAGTAGTATTTTTTAGCCGATCTGGGCACACAGGGTCCTGGGGGAGGATGGAGGACTCGTCGTATTTTAAGTCACAGGTGAAGATCGCGATCGGCGGCCTTGTTGGATATTTGTCTCCACCTCGCCGCTACCTATCCTACCGCTGGCCATTACCAACAACCGGTAGCCCTAAAAATTGTTTTAATAAAGAAGTTTAATTAATAATAATTAAATTAATACATTTTTAAAATATTGGTTTGCCACCTTCGATCTTTAATAATAACTGCCCAAATGCATGGAAAAATAAATTACGACAGNAATTTCAGTACATTGATGAGAGCTTAAGGGAGCGACATGGTGGACATGAACAATACCAACATAGCGTCGTGCCATAGCTGTGCTGGAACACGAATTAACAGCGCTAGTAGTATCGCAAGCTGGTTCCAAGAGTTTACAATGAAACGTTTGCATTTACAAAGAGTTCCGTCTACTATCATTTAAATTACGGTAAACAAATTCTGCTACAGAATCATGATCATGGTAGCAAGAAATTGCAAACACGTGCAAACAGTTTACGTTATGTTAACAAATAGCACTGCAACCGCATCCACCAAACCTCAGCCTTTGCAGAATCTACTACCAATTCAACCAAGAAGATAAGCCTAATTAAACTTATGTCTTTACCCACTACGCAAACGATGATCACTGAAGGTAAAACAGTAGGACTGCTGAAAATAAAACTGTAGGACCACTGAAAATAAAACTGTAACACCAAGGAAATAAATTTCTTTCCCAATAAAGCATTTATTTCTATTGCAAATAACTTTGAGATATTTTCTGATGACTAAAATGTATCTATTCTTCCCTACGGCAATAATGCATGCACATTATCATAGTTTTGTCACGTCTGTCTCATATCTTCATACTTCACACAAAAATTGATTGTCTGTCTCTGTCTCTCTCTATCTATTTCTCACTCTCTTTCTCTCTTTCTCTCTCTATTTATATTTATCTTTCTCCTTCTCTCTCTGTCTCTCTCTCTCACTCTCTTTCTCTCTCTGTCTCTCTCTCCTATCTCTTTAAGTACAATCGTGGTACAATAANTCTGTCTCTCTCTCTCACTCTCTTTCTCTCTCTGTCTCTCTCTCCTATCTCTTTAAGTACAATCGTGGTACAATAATTCAAAAGAGGTTATCAGGGAAAAAAGTGAATGTTGCCTATAACAGATTTCTTATTGACCGCGATTTACATTGTAAAAAAAGTAAAGACAATGTTGTGCAAAGACAGGTAACATTAAGTATTAGCAGGGATTAAGACGTTCTGGTACAACAAAAACAAATGACTATTCAAGTGACCATAGTCTGGTCACGGTCCCTCTAAGTGATTATGATGATTTGCAGTGGACTCACTCAGAAGGTAGAGCGAGCGCCTGCTGGTCCTCCTCGTCCGAGACGTATATGTCCTCCACCGCACTCTCAGTCTCGGAGGCCTGCATGTCCAAGGTGGAGCGGAATGTGGTGATGTAGAAGTTGTCCTGCAGTGATGTCACCCCCTTCTTGCCCACGGTCGTCACCTGCACACACATGCCGTTGCTTCATACAGCAGTCAACACTCTACACTGCAACTGCATTCACCGGCATTTCCACTACTACTAAAAGGATAGTTTNTACAGCAGTCAACACTCTACACTGCAACTGCATTCACCGGCATTTCCACTACTACTAAAAGGATAGTTTCATTTCTCATTTAATACCAACATAAATGCAATGGCATCATGACTCTAATTACGGGTGTACCAATACTAAAAAACCAATTACTAAACATGATTACTGAATCTCCCAAAAATTTTAATGCAGCTGATATTCCTAACTGAATAAGACCACCGATAAGCNGATTACTGAATCTCCCAAAAATTTTAATGCAGCTGATATTCCTAACTGAATAAGACCACCGATAAGCATGCTCAATTATTACATTAATAAATAAAATAACAAGGAGAACAACACTATTTGTGAGATAAACACAATGCAAAACAAGTACCAAATGCCATGCTGAAATTGCGTCATTTCTTACTGTCGTTCTTTAGCTTAATAAGAAAGGATAATACCTCCCAGCTCGGAAACTGAAATACTGAATAGAATATCCGCTTTCCATGGAATTTGATACGTATGGTATTCTCATACGTAACCATAGGAGTATGCAGTACCATTTTTTTTACAGGCGGAAACACTTTAAAAACTGTGTATGGCCTCAGTTGGTTCAATACTGTGAGATAAGTGAGTTTTGTGGAACTTGCAAGTAGTATTTTTTAGCCTATCTGGGCACACAGGGTCCTGAGGGAGGATGGAGGACTCGTCGTCTTTTATGTCACAGGCGAAGATCGCGCTCGGCGGCCTTGTTGGATGTTTGTCTCCCCCTCGCCGCTACCTATCCTACCGCTGGCCATTACCGACAACCCGTAACCNTTGTTGGATGTTTGTCTCCCCCTCGCCGCTACCTATCCTACCGCTGGCCATTACCGACAACCCGTAACCCTAAAAATTGTTTTAATAAAGAAGTTTAATTAATAATAATTAAATTAATACAATTTTAAAATATTGGTTTGCCACCNGTTTTAATAAAGAAGTTTAATTAATAATAATTAAATTAATACAATTTTAAAATATTGGTTTGCCACCTTTGATCTTAAATAATAACTGCCCAAATGCATGGAAAAATAAATTACGACATTGTCGCCACAGATCATAATGTTCTTTCGATTTATATATTGATTTATATATATATTTTAAAAATGGAAGCGAATTCTATTGNGCCACAGATCATAATGTTCTTTCGATTTATATATTGATTTATATATATATTTTAAAAATGGAAGCGAATTCTATTGCCACGATATTTATAGTGCACATCACTTGGATATAATGTTCTATTGATCACCTCCACCTCTGGCAAGCCACACTAAGTCAATAGGATAACATTATTTTAAAAATATTGTTTTTAATTTTAATATATTTTTTATTAAAACAATAAAACAGGCAAAACTATACAGTGTTATGTATCACCAGTCTCGTCTTTTCAAGGTGAATACGATAGTGATATGTAACCCAATGACAGTACCGCCATATTGAATTTAATAAGAATGCCCTCTACCTCACCTCTCCAACCCACGACCGTGAACCCCCCCCCCCCCCTTCTGACAAACAGTAATCTCATCTAACGACTATGAACCCTCCTTCAATAATAGCCGACTCGGAAAGCATCGACTACCCCCTTCATCTGTCACCCACCTCCTCACACTATACTCGCGAGTCAGAGAGCAGAATGGACTTGTCATAACAATCCTGGAACGATTAGGCATCTAGGAATCGATGCATTCATAAATAATTAACATTAACTTAAATTATTTTTATCAAATGTTTGAAAAATGCCTAGATCCTTAAAAACACAGATTGATGTATCGAACATATATTTTAAATGAAAAATCGGTTCATAATATTTAAACTACGTATAATTTGTGCCTTCGCATGGCAGCTGGTAACATTAAAAATAATACAGTTTTCTGATGGAGGCTAGAGGATTTTAACCTGCATCCACTTGAACACAAATCGGCCATTCTAGCCACTGAACTAGAGCAGATAACATGTTGAGTGCTTAAATGTTCTATATTTGCATCCAAACTACCTGGCAGCATTTTATCGTACAATTACATTGATTGATCCGCCAGTTATAAGAAAGGACTAAGCACCAAAATATCGCAGATTGAGTTTTTGCNTCGTACAATTACATTGATTGATCCGCCAGTTATAAGAAAGGACTAAGCACCAAAATATCGCAGATTGAGTTTTTGCTTTAAACGTTATATTTAGATGTAAAGTCATCCATGAGTGTAAATAAGGTTACAAACGCAGAGTTCGTTGCGGAGATACAAGATAGGTAATTATGTGACAGATTGAAGAAGGCAATGACTCTTGGCTTCATTCCCTTCTTAAAACTTTTGCAGGAACACTAGATCACAGCACATCTTCCCGTCAGCGCTTCCTTTCTTAACACTTTTGCAGGAACCTTTAGATCGCAGCACACCACCCCGTCGGTTCTGTTCAATGATATTCATATACTACGCTTTAGTACAGTTTGTAATAGTATTGGGTGCAGTTTAGCGCATTGTGTACTGCTTGTAAAATGTCGAGTAGTAACAAAAGCAATGCAGCAGTGGAATCTGAATGTGAAATATCATGCAAGAGGAAAAAAGGAGCGTGGAATGTTCATTCATACAAGCATAACGTGCAAAAAGTACACAGTGAGCACGGAGGACCTATGTGAATACTAAAACTGGACAGACTGTCGCAGCTACATAAAGCATGGAGGCAAAATGTTCATGCAAATATAAGTGCACTCAGAACTTTACTTTAGAACAAAAGCAATTTATTTTACGCTCATTGTACAATGGTCAGCCAAAGAATGAGTAAGATACATTCCTTATGGGTCTAACCGAACATAACTCTGTAGCACGAAGACATTCTAAAAAAGAAACCTAAACATCGAGACAGTATGTACTTTTACGTTGTGCTCATTGGTACAGAGAAAAGTAAAGTGTTTAAAGAGGCCATCTCTAATCTGAACACTGTCAAATAGAAAACTATATTTCGTCTCACTTCTGTCATTGCTGAAGGAAAGTCGCCAGTAGATGTGCGTCGTAAACATCAAAACCATGCTAAGGCACATTCACATGAAGTCACCCATACTATCGATGAACACATTAGATCATTTCCGTGAAAAAGAGTCACATTACAGTAGTAAAGTTATCCAGTACTTGAGTGCCGACCTTACTGTGAAAACGATGCTTGAACTCTTCTGCATTGAATTTCCTGCTCTTGCTACTACCATCAAATACGACTTTTACAAGAAATACTTCAATGAAAATTACAACTACAGATTTGGAAGACCCCAGGTGGAAGTTTCTTCAACATAACAGGAAATGAAAAATGAAAATAAATTCGCAAACACTGAATGACAATGCTAAACGTGAGGGAACTGCAGAAAAAATGGTCCACTTGTGACGTGCCAAGAAATTTTTACACAAAACAGTGGAATGTGTTAGCATTATGTAAAGAAAAGGATGATGTAGGAGCACTTGTTTTCTACTACATGCAGAATCTGCCCCTGTCAAAACTGCCTATTGAGGAAATGTTTTACTTACATAAACTATGGTTGCGTGTATTTTGTGTACATTACTTGAAATAAAATACAGTCAATTTCTACACATACTACAAGGGAGAGGCTAAAGTGGGACCTGATGAGGTCTGCCGGTTCCTGTGGATGACTATTCAGAACATGGACGCTGGTATAAGAGAACTGCATGTCTTTAGTGACGCCTGTGTTGGTCAAAACCAGAACAATCCACTCATAAGGTTCATTTTTACCTTGATTACATTGGGCTGCTTTGACAAAATCGACTATTACTTTCCGACACGAGGTCTCTCATTTTTGTAGCGTGGCCGAAATTTGGCACAGCCAAATGCAAATTCAGAAGGAAGGATAAAATTTACACTCCAAATGAATACAATGAAATTATATCCACTGCCAAAACTGCAGGATTTGCAGTGACAAATATATAGTCAGAGAATATATTTGATTTTAAAAACACTTTGCCTAACTTCTTCAAGAAAATTACAAAATCTGTAGAGAAAACATCGACATTCATGATTTCAAAGTACAGACATGTGAAATACAGATAATCATCTATGGGCTACGTAACAGCATCAGAATATATTGATGGACTGGTAACACATAGTTTAATGCTCCTGAAACATGGCAAGTTTCCTGTGTTGCTTACAACTAAAGCATACAAAAACATACCATCAATCAATGCGAAGAAAATGCAAGACATCGCAAAAATTATTATTTATATTCCGGAAGACAAGACGGTGTTCTATGAGAAAAATTCTGAGTTGGCTAATGCCAGCGTCTGCGAGAGAAGCCGAAAACGAATTCTAGACATTATAATAATTTGGACTGAAAATATCCTTTCTGTTGTTTTATATGTACCATTTTGTAGGNAAAACGAATTCTAGACATTATAATAATTTGGACTGAAAATATCCTTTCTGTTGTTTTATATGTACCATTTTGTAGGCTTTATTCTTTGAAATATGCATTAACACAAGCAATCACATTATATTCAGGCATTGTATCTTATATTGCCTTAGTAGNTTTTATTCTTTGAAATATGCATTAACACAAGCAATCACATTATATTCAGGCATTGTATCTTATATTGCCTTAGTAGCATGTCAGTAATTTTAAGAAAGGAATAAATCCACCGATGTTCATCGAAAATATTTGTATAAGAAAAATATAGTTTCTTTTCTGTAAGCTATTTTATTCTGCTGGTTTTATATCGTACTTAGGATGAGGAGGAGGAGGAGGAGGAGGAGGTGGTGAATAAAGAAGATAAGGGGGTGGAGGAGGAGTAACCTCTTCAGGGGATTGAAACTCAAAAACATGGAACCATGAGCCNAGTTTCTTTTCTGTAAGCTATTTTATTCTGCTGGTTTTATATCGTACTTAGGATGAGGAGGAGGAGGAGGAGGAGGTGGTGGATAAAGAAGATAAGGGGGTGGAGGAGGAGTAACCTCTTCAGGGGATTNACGTTATATTTAGATGTAAAGTCATCCATGAGTGTAAATAAGGTTACAAACGCAGAGTTCGTTGCGGAGATACAAGGTAGGTAATTATGTGACAGATTGAAGAAGGCAATGANTTGAGTTTTTGCTTTAAACGTTATATTTAGATGTAAAGTCATCCATGAGTGTAAATAAGGTTACAAACGCAGAGTTTGTTGCGGAGATACAAGGTAGGTAATTATGTGACAGATTGAAGAAGGCAATGACTCTTGGCTTCATTCCCTTCTTAAAACTTTTGCAGGAACACTAGATCACAGCACATCTTCCCGTCAGTGCTTCCTTTCTTAACACTTTTGCAGGAACCACTAGATCGCAGCACACCACCCCGTCGGTTCTGTTCAATGATATTCATATACTACGCTTTAGTACAGTTTGTAATAGTATTGGGTGCAGTTTAGCGCATTGTGTACTGCTTGTAAAATGTCGAGTAGTGACAAAAGCAATGCAGAAGTGGAATCTGAATGTGAAATATCATGCAAGAGGAAAAAAGGAGCGTGGAATGTTCATTCATACAAGCATAACGTGCAAAAAGTACACAGTGAGCACGGAGGACCTATGTGAATACTAAAACTGGACAGACTGTCGCAGCTACATAAAGCATGGAGGCAAAATGTTCATGCAAATATAAGTGCACTCAGAACTTTACTTTAAAACAAAAGCAATTTATTTTACACTCATTGTACAATGGTCAGCCAAAGAATGAGTAAGATACATTCCTTATGGGTCTAACAGAACATAACTCTGTAGCACGAAGACATTCTAAAAAAGAAACACCTAAACATCGAGACAGTATGTACTTTTACGTTGTGCTCATTGGTACAGAGAAAAGTAAAGTGTTTAAAGAGGNCATCGAGACAGTATGTACTTTTACGTTGTGCTCATTGGTACAGAGAAAAGTAAAGTGTTTAAAGAGGCCATCTCTATTCTGAACACTGTCAAATAGAAAACGATATTTCGTCTCACTTCTGTCATTGCTGAAGGAAAGTCGCCAGTAGATGTGCGTCGTAAACATCNATATTTCGTCTCACTTCTGTCATTGCTGAAGGAAAGTCGCCAGTAGATGTGCGTCGTAAACATCAAAACCATGCTAAGGCACATTCACATGAAGTCACCCATACTATCGATGAACACATTAGATCATTTCCGTGAAAAAGAGTCACATTACAGTAGTAAAGTTATCCAGTACTTGAGTGCCGACCTTACTGTGAAAACGATGCTTGAACTCTTCTGCATTGAATNTACAGTAGTAAAGTTATCCAGTACTTGAGTGCCGACCTTACTGTGAAAACGATGCTTGAACTCTTCTGCATTGAATTTCCTGCTCTTGCTACTACCATCAAATACGACTTTTACAGGAAATACTTCAATTAAAATTACAACTACAGATTTGGAAGACCCCAGGTGGAAGTTTCTTCAACATAACAGGAAATGAAAAATGAAAATANTTACAACTACAGATTTGGAAGACCCCAGGTGGAAGTTTCTTCAACATAACAGGAAATGAAAAATGAAAATAAATTCGCAAACACTGAATGACAATGCTAAACGTGAGGGAACTGCAGAAAAAATGGTCCACTTGTGACGTGCCAAGAAATTTTTACACAAAACAGTGGAATGTGTTAGCATTATGTAAAGAAAAGGATGATGTAGGAGCACTTGTTTTCTACTACATGCAGAATCTGCCCCTGTCAAAACTGCCTATTGAGGAAATGTTTTACTTACATAAACTATGGTTGCGTGTATTTTGTGTACATTACTTGAAATAAAATACAGTCAATTTCTACACATACTACAAGGGAGAGGCTAAAGTGGGACCTGATGAGGTCTGCCGGTTCCTGTGGATGACTATTCAGAACATGGACGCTGGTATAAGAGAACTGCATGTCTTTAGTGACGCCTGTGTTGGTCAAAACCAGAACAATCCACTCATAAGGTTCATTTTTACCTTGATTACATTGGGTTGCTTTGACAAAATCGACTATTACTTTCCGACACGAGGTCTCTCATTTTTGTAGCGTGGCCGAAATTTGGCACAGCCAAATGCAAATTCAGAAGGAAGGATAAAATTTACACTCCAAATGAATACAATGAAATTATATCCACTGCCAAAACTGCAGGATTTGCAGTGACAAATATATAGTCAGAGAATATATTTGATTTTAAAAACACTTTGCCTAACTTCTTCAAGAAAATTACAAAATCTGTAGAGAAAACATCGACATTCATGATTTCAAAGTACAGANCACTTTGCCTAACTTCTTCAAGAAAATTACAAAATCTGTAGAGAAAACATCGACATTCATGATTTCAAAGTACAGATATGTGAAATACAGATAATCATCTATGGGCTACGTAACAGCATCAGAATATATTGATGGACTGGTAACACATAGTTTAATGCTCCTGAAACATGGCATGTTTCCTGTGTTGCTTACAACTAAAGCATACAAAAACATACCATCAATCAATGCGAAGAAAATGCAAGACATCGCAAAAATTATTGTTTATATTCCGGAAGACAAGACGGTGTTCTATGAGAAAAATGCTGAGTTGGCTAATGCCAGCGTCTGCGAGAGAAACAGAAAACGAAGACTAGACATTATAATAATTTGGACTGAAAATATCCTTTCTGTTGTTTTATATGTACCATTTTGTAGGTTTTATTCTTTGAAATATGCATTAACACAAGCCATCACATTATATTCAGGCATTGTATCTTATATTGCCTTAGTGGCATGTCAGTAATTTTAAGAAAGGAATAAATCCACCGATGTTCATCGAAAATATTTGTATAAGAAAAATANAGTAATTTTAAGAAAGGAATAAATCCACCGATGTTCATCGAAAATATTTGTATAAGAAAAATATAGTTTCTTTTCTGTAAGCTATTTTATTCTGCTGGTTTTATATCGTACTTAGGATGAGGAGGAGGAGGAGGAGGAGGTGGTGGATAAAGAAGATAAGGGGGTGGAGGAGGAGTAACCTCTTCAGGGGATTGAAACTCAAAAACATGGAACCATGAGCCAAAACCCTTTACACAGCAAATTCTGGCTGAAACTTCCTGAAATAAGCTCGACTAAGGGAACAGAAATCCCATTAAGTGAAGGGNTTTACACAGCAAATTCTGGCTGAAACTTCCTGAAATAAGCTCGACTAAGGGAACAGAAATCCCATTAAGTGAAGGGACAGATGACAAACAAAGGATAGATCGAAGGATCGATCTAGGGATTGGGAATGATTGAAGGATTGCTGAGGATTGGTNACAGATGACAAACAAAGGATAGATCGAAGGATCGATCTAGGGATTGGGAATGATTGAAGGATTGCTGAGGATTGGTGACGAGGATTCGTGAGAACTGGTGAAGTTTGGCGAGGAGGATCACCGAGGAGGATTGCTGAGGATTGTGCAAGTGGTGCTAATTTTTGTGTGTGGTGCAAATNAGGATCACCGAGGAGGATTGCTGAGGATTGTGCAAGTGGTGCTAATTTTTGTGTGTGGTGCAAATTTTTGTACACACGGCAGTAAGCATGGTACATTCTGTACTAATCGATGTACAGAGGATGGAGAAAATAATATGAACACCTCACATATACACAATATTTATTTATTAATAAGGTGTTGGACCACCATTTGNGAGAAAATAATATGAACACCTCACATATACACAATATTTATTTATTAATAAGGTGTTGGACCACCATTTGCTTTTGGAACAGCTGCAATTCTTCGCGGAATAGATTCGTAGAGTGTCTGAATAGTTTCCAACAGAATGTTGTCCTATTATTGTACCAAAACATCCGCCAATTACTTAAATGATGTTGGAGATGGAAATCTGCTCCTCACTCTCTGCTCTAAAACTCCCCATAACTGTTCAATTATGTTGAGGTCTGGCGATTGTTTGATGATATTCTGATGCTCCTCAAACCAAGACTGAACCTCTTTAGCTGTGTGTATGGGCGCATTATCATCTTGGAATATGGCAGTGTTTGGCAGCAATATGCTAGTAATAGTAAGAACTTCATCATTGAGGATGTCGAGATATTCATTCGCAGTAATCCGGCCAGTGATGTGAATGAGAGGACCAGCCGAATACCACGATATAGCCGCCCAAATCATAACGGAACCTCCCCCATGCTTGACTGTAGAAAGCAGGCAGTCTGGATCGTAGGCTTCTTTTGGGGTTCTCCATACATAAACCCGGCCGTTTGTAGGAAACCATGTAAACGATGATTCATCGGACCATACCAATATTCTTCCAATCATCAAGTGTCCAGGTTTTATGATCGTGGCACCACTTCTTTCGCAGCTTAGCATTGGCTTCCGTTATAAAGGGTTTCGGAATTGTAGCCCTTCCATGAATGTTAGCTTTGTGGAGCTCCCACTATACTGTTTTTGTCGAAACAGTATTACTCAAGCGAGTGTTGAGTTCTGCTGTCACTTTTGCCGCGGTAGTTTTATGTTGTCTGGCCACATTTCTTTTTAATGATCGTCAGTCTCTGTGAGTAAACTTTGGGTTTCGCCCACTATTCCTCTTCGCCGATGATGTTTTACCATGTTTTGTACATGCTGTCATTACCGTGGATACTGTCGCTCGTGAAACGTTAAACAATTCAGCTGCTTTCGTCACAGACGCTCCGGCTAACCGAGCACCAACGATTTGCCCTCTTTCGAAGTCTGAGAGATCATTCATTTCACCGATCGCTTGTTTTAACCGTCGCAGAACAAAGCATATAATACACTGAAATATAGCCTACAAGACTTGGCACGCAAACTGTGCACTACATACGCATCGCATTATTTACACAGAAGCAGTGTTGCCAACATGTAAACAAAATGTACCATATTGCATGGTGTTCATATTATTTTGTCCATCCCCTGTATGTGTGGTGCTAATCGTGGTACATGTGGTGCTGATTGTGGTGCATGTGGTGCACATTGTGGTGAATATGGCGCTGATTGTGGTGCATGTGGGGCTGATTGTGGCATGTGGGGTAGGATTGGTGAGGACTGCAGAAGGTTGGAATTTATCGATGTATTGATGTCTGAGAAGAGTACATAAGATAAGACTGATTTATTATCACCCGAGCTGCTCTCATACATTCCATGTCTTAAGTACCTAGCATTATNACATAAGATAAGACTGATTTATTATCACCCGAGCTGCTCTCATACATTCCATGTCTTAAGTACCTAGCATTATCATTTAAACGAGGCCTTCATAGATATAAAAAGCCAACTATGTGTCGTAAGGTAAATTTCCTAAAAGGTGTATTAACTACTGCACTTGAATTGATCATGTGCTCAGCAGTATGCCTCTAGTTACAAATACAAAATTTTCCAGGGAGTATGAAGTTGTCACGCTGAATAAGGTGCCATTGTACATGTTTGCACCACTGAGGGAGAATGGGGGCTGCACAAGTCTACGAAGTCTCACAACAGTTTTGTTGTTTCCCTTAATTGGGAAGGCATTTATCGGGCTGATGGTGAAGGGGGAGGAGGCTGTATATTACCTTGGTTGGTGATTTGGAGATCGGTTTGTGTTTAAGATTTACCTGAAACAGTTATGATGCGCGCAGATATGCATGAGAAACAGAGACTCCTCAAACTGTAACATAACNTTAAGATTTACCTGAAACAGTTATGATGCGCGCAGATATGCATGAGAAACAGAGACTCCTCAAACTGTAACATAACTTACAAGGTAGTGATCCCAGCAGAAAGTCACTAAACACTCTTCCCACTACCTCTATCTCCATTAAGCTGTATAGTTTACGAACTATTTGACGCTTCCCCGAGGTTACTTATAGCAATATACAAAGTAAGTAAAGATAATTTACATACATATTTATTAAGGGTCCTTACAGAATATATTTACAGTTATACATATATGATGACTGATTCAGTTCAGTTCCGTTGATAAAAAATAGAGGGCTTTTACTAGGTTGTGTCCTAATTTACTGTGTACACATGATAGTGTACTTGTAAATGTAAAATCTCCACTGTAGTGTAACCTATCCCTACGTCTTTTTTCCTGCAAGGAACAAAGACAAACATGGCGGCTTGAATTCGCCATTTAATTTATGTATTCTCGTACATTCTGTATACACTCATTTTAATGGGTATATATCGTACGTTTACTAGCTGTTTAACATCCTTCAAACTAGTCTCCGAGGTTGTCCACAGTTCGTTGCCAGCAATGAGGTTGACAGGAAATACCATTGGTTGCATGAAATATGCCAATGTGCGCTACCTCTCACCTAAATGCTGTGACTATGTCGTGTTTGTTGGCAAAGCGTTTCCCTTGCAATGGTCTCTTCACTTACCCTTAACCTTGCATGTCACACGGACTAAGATCGGGTGAATAGGGAGGGTGTGGCAACACCTCCCATCCCCAATGCCGTAAACACAGTGAAACACTACCTGCTGTACGAGGTCTAGCGTTGTCATGTAAGACTATAGAATTTCCCAACAGTTCAGGACGTTTCTCTCGAACTGCACAAATAAGATGATACCACAGAAATGACAAGCAGTACTTTGCATTTACAGCACAGCCCTCACGAACTGGATGACATACTAAAACACTTCGACTGTCACAACCCAAAATGATCATCAGCTTTGTGGGTGCCTGGTTTTGTCGTACCTTGTGTCTCCATGATGATCCAGGACGATGCCAATCATTGGACTGTCGCCTCAGTTCGGGTTCAGCATGCCATTACCTTCACGGTGAAAGCATTCCAAATTTATACGCCATGTCTCATATCGGGTNCTCAGTTCGGGTTCAGCATGCCATTACCTTCACGGTGAAAGCATTCCAAATTTATACGCCATGTCTCATATCGGGTCCACTTCTCTACCTCAGTTAAGTGATGTGGCACCCATTTTGCATAAATCTTCTGTACATTTAAGTCCCGTCATAGAATTCGGCACACTGACGTCGCAGGAATACCTGCATGCTGAGCTAATTCCATAACAGNACATTTAAGTCCCGTCATAGAATTCGGCACACTGACGTCGCAGGAATACCTGCATGCTGAGCTAATTCCATAACAGTCCAGCGAATGTCGTCCATTAGGCACTGATCGACCACAGCCACTCATACGTCGTGGTTAGCTGACAAAGCACGTCCACTGCGAGGTAGGTTGGCTGTTGACTCTTCCTTGTATGAAGGCCTCTACCCACCTTGCCACTGTACGATAGGGTATAACAAGATTACCCAATGCTTCCCGTAGCTCTGCATGACATTCGCGTATATTGCGGCCGTGGCATATGGCTATCTTCNTTACCCAATGCTTCCCGTAGCTCTGCATGACATTCGCGTATATTGCGGCCGTGGCATATGGCTATCTTCATGTATGCACGCTGTTTGACTTTGGTTATGTCCATTTCGCATCGCTGTCATCAGACAACTGACATAGGGAATATTCTCATGGTCGGGTGGTTGCACTCAAACACCATATGACAGCAACAGCAGTTCGACATGGGGTAGCACACATTGNCATTCTCATGGTCGGGTGGTTGCACTCAAACACCATATGACAGCAACAGCAGTTCGACATGGGGTAGCACACATTGACGAACCGTGGACACCTCGGAGACTATTTTGAAGGATGTATATTTAATATCCTAGTACACGTAAGATACGTACCTGTTCAAATGAGTGTACGAGAATACATCGCTTAAATGGTGATGTCAAGCAGCCATGTTTATCTTTGTGCCTTGCCGGACATTCCTGCATCCACACCTCGCATAGTGTCAACTTTAAACCATAACGGTCGCACACTATCAATGATACAAAGTACTTTTCCTGTGTTGGACCATTTTTGAGAGATAAACAATAGTTGTCATGACTTCTGAATCAGCCCTCGTATAAAAATAGGAGATTGTGGTATCGCCAAACAAAGAAATGCAGAGGGAAAACTTTTAAGAAAAGCACAGTCTTTTGAAATGGAATAGACCAGGAAATTTAGCCCATACAGGTTATGATNGAGGGAAAACTTTTAAGAAAAGCACAGTCTTTTGAAATGGAATAGACCAGGAAATTTAGCCCATACAGGTTATGATGACGATTCCTTACATTACTATGAGAAACACACTGATCATATTAGATAAATGACACAATACTTGCANGACGATTCCTTACATTACTATGAGAAACACACTGATCATATTAGATAAATGACACAATACTTGCAGTATCAAGGCCAGTTATAGACCTAACTCTTCGTTCTTTTCTTTCAATAAATGCTTCTTCGCATTCATGATAATCGGCGATGCCTTAACCCATTCAGACCCAATGTANCGTTCTTTTCTTTCAATAAATGCTTCTTCGCATTCATGATAATCGGCGATGCCTTAACCCATTCAGACCCAATGTACACTGTTGTGTACGTTACACACGTAGGTAATTTTTGGTCTGTAGTGCATACTGTGAAGCACAATGCCCAATTATGGTTCATTTCATGTAAGTGGGGTACATTTTGACAGTTATAGAGAAGTAGTGCGGCCACATTGTTTCCTTCCACCACTGCTGTTTTGTCACTGAAAAAAAAGACGTTTGTAAACAAATGTTTGAGTCCAATGCACACTTGCATTTTCCTCTTTCCTCGTGATTCCTATCGTGGCAGGCACTGAAAGACTGACATTAGNTGAGTCCAATGCACACTTGCATTTTCCTCTTTCCTCGTGATTCCTATCGTGGCAGGCACTGAAAGACTGACATTAGCTAAGTTCCGTCCAGTAATCAATGTAGGATATTGTAGCTAAGCTGGCATTCCAACCTGTTTTATTTTTGTAATTGCCAAGTTAAGTTTGTTAGGGCTNATGTAGGATATTGTAGCTAAGCTGGCATTCCAACCTGTTTTATTTTTGTAATTGCCAAGTTAAGTTTGTTAGGGCTGTGTTAATTTTATTTTGAGGGAGAAAAGGAAACAGTGAGAGGGTGGGGTTCTTTAGTTTAACGTCTTTCGCGTGATGGCATTGTTTTGATGTACCTACGAGTGTGTGGCATTTTGAGTTGCAACTTCAAAAATTTTAACTTCAATGAAAAAACAAAGCGCAATATATACATCACTGTTCGTATTCGTACAGATGGAGCGGGGAAGGGGGGGGCGCTTCCCCGCTCCCCTGAGTTTGCGTGAAACCGGCTTCATTCGGAATGTGAGCATCTTAAATGAATATAGGCCAACAGCGTTCACCGGGGAAAAAAGCTTTAAAAACATTATTTCAACCATAAATGCTTTAAATATAATTACAATTTTAAATTAAAACTTTTAGTAATGAGTACTAATTTCTTCCAAAGCCATCATCAAAATCGCTTACTAGTGTTATACGTAGGGCGTCGTTAAGTAGCCGGAATACAATACTATACAAACGAGAGCATTAACTGTTTACATAGCATGTACGTTGGTAACATTGCCTGTCAGATTTTACCCCACTTATATGAAATGTACAATCTCTTACCTGTTGGTAAATTATTCGCAGACNGTCAGATTTTACCCCACTTATATGAAATGTACAATCTCTTACCTGTTGGTAAATTATTCGCAGACCACCATAATGGCCTAGGTCATAATTGGTTCATATTACTGTAGCCGAACATATGGCCTACAGCTCATTGGCTCATAGTACTAGCATTGTGATACCGTACGAAAGATGAAAATGTAAGCCTATCTAAAAAAACTCGAAAAATCAGAGAAATATAGGGGCATCTCATTTCAGGTGAACTAATCTCTTAATTTGGAAGAACTANTAAAAAACTCGAAAAATCAGAGAAATATAGGGGCATCTCATTTCAGGTGAACTAATCTCTTAATTTGGAAGAACTAAGCCACACATATATTCCAAATTATGGAAAATGATTTATTTTGATTAAAGAATTTTTCTCATTATGCTTCAAGACAGTATCGTTGAAAACACCCGATGCAAGAGATAACCAGTAACTGTACAGGCAAGTACATTTTTTAGCCAATATGGGATGCCCCTGAATTTCAATTTAGGTTGTGAAACATAATGGAGTCTAAAGGAAACAATTNTGGGATGCCCCTGAATTTCAATTTAGGTTGTGAAACATAATGGAGTCTAAAGGAAACAATTCCTATGATTCGATCAGTATAGATTTAAGAATTCATTATTTTCTTCAGTGTATCGGCGTGGCAGAGGCTGTAGTAAAGACACCTAATCGGTTCTGAAGAAAAAATAATAACTTCTCACATAATGCAAGGCACCCCCAGGCAAGCAACTACAACCGAAAAACTGATGGGAATAGGACTACATAATGACATGTTATCACTTCTTGTTCTACTTGAAGTTCTAGACTTGTGTGATATTCGAAAGGCAGCAGAAGAATATCGATACAAGTGTGAAGCAAATTACAACACAAAAAATTCAGGATAAGAGCTCCCATTCTTGAAAATAGTAAAAAGTATGCATCGAGTACGTGGTAAGCAGTGGTTTTGTAAATAAAACTGGAAAGGTGTCTCCATATGTATGATTCTATCTATGAAGGGACAGTCCATGAGAACAGTTACTACATTTGGTCATAGTCTGGAATAACAGAAAAGGATCAATATAGTAAAATTGACCAAAGTTATGCTTTACTTACCGATGTCGCTCGAGAGCTATTCTCACCAAATTAAGTAAAGTGTTCTACCTGAATCATTATCCAGCACTGACTCACCCGTGGTAGGTACAAGATTAGAAGATAGCCTTCCTCCTGCCAAGTCTTTATCTGTGGAACCCCTTGTTAGTCAAAAAGTTTGATGTTGATAGAAGCTTATGCTTGATGGTGACGTGAACCGCGTGTTCACGAGCTCCTTTGTGCCCACTCTGACTGCCGCAGTCGTGTCCACTACACCAGACACGCCACACTGACGGGTTTGTGGGCACGAGTGAGTGTTCATAATTGTATCAGTGTTCATAATAGCATCAGTGTATTCAATCAGGGTATATAATTGCATGAGTGGTATTAATTGCATCAGTGTTAATAATAGCATCAGGGTATTTANGTGTATTCAATCAGGGTATATAATTGCATGAGTGGTATTAATTGCATCAGTGTTAATAATAGCATCAGGGTATTTATTCAGTGTTATTAATTGTATCAGTGTGTATAATTAATATCATAATTGTCATCATGAAAGACAGTCGACACAGCCACAGCCAGGGACATTTGACATTGTACACTTGGCAATACTGTGGCTGGTGCAATGGAAACATTTAGGATTAATATAATCATTTTTATTGTGTATTTGTATAAGGAAAAATTATGCTGTCTTAGGTTAATCTAATTCATGTCACTTCCATTTCATAATAATTTTTTTTTAGTGTATATTGTGCTTCATCGTTTCGCCACTTGGCGTCGGCTGCGCTCAGGCAGCGGAAGCCGGCCCATGCTTCCCCCCAGTTCTCTTCAGCATTTGAACGCATCAAGACGTGTAAGTTTCTCGCTCCGCAAAGGCCCTCGGTGCTGAAATCTTAAGCTGAACTCATATTCACTGCAATAGACTTCACTTCATCAACCNCGCTCCGCAAAGGCCCTCGGTGCTGAAATCTTAAGCTGAACTCATATTCACTGCAATAGACTTCACTTCATCAACCGGATCATTAATTTTATTTGTTATAGCGCCGAGGGGAGAGCAACGTTACTCTCCTCGGAGAGTTTTAATGCTATCGCGTTTCACATTATAAAGCCACGTGTTCACCATTTCCGGGCCGTTAAGGCCACATTTTGTACTAAAATTGTGTGTGTTCATTAAGGAGTCGCAAGGAATAAATAACTCCACAAGCATCGTAAGTGTTTCATTTGTAATTTAATTAAGGCGTGCGAGGCATCCTACAGCCTCGACATCGTATGTGAAGGAGTGTTAACCAGAGTCTCTTAGGCTGACGACCGAAACGACCTCATTTCATCGGCTCACCGCAGAGCTGTGGCGTCGGGCACATATTTNGAGTCTCTTAGGCTGACGACCGAAACGACCTCATTTCATCGGCTCACCGCAGAGCTGTGGCGTCGGGCACATATTTCCTACATCATCAGCTCTGGCAACACCACGCATCAAGTTAGCTTTCCCAACTAGGGACAAGTATTTCTCCGAGCCGTTGCTTGACCACGTCAATTGGTGGATGGATACTGTGCAAGGCCTTGTGCCAAATTTTTGCTTCATCCTTCATTTTGAGGTTCTTCAAGNGTCAATTGGTGGATGGATACTGTGCAAGGCCTTGTGCCAAATTTTTGCTTCATCCTTCATTTTGAGGTTCTTCAAGGGCATTTTACGTGCACCTGACATCAGTGCAATAATATTATTTTGGTTTGACATGATCTTTTTTTTTTTTACACTACTCGATGCTTAATACACAAATTAATACTTAAAATATTTTATTTCAGACATACATAACAATTAAAAGGATTAAATTTACAATCATGGCTTTTTATATGAAACAATATATTATANGGCATTTTACGTGCACCTGACATCAGTGCAATAATATTATTTTGGTTTGACATGATCTTTTTTTTTTTTACACTACTCGATGCTTAATACACAAATTAATACTTAAAATATTTTATTTCAGACATACATAACAATTAAAAGGATTAAATTTACAATCATGGCTTTTTATATGAAACAATATATTATACAGCTGTGAGCTAACAGAAATTGTTTTCAAAACAATCTAAAATAAATGTTCGATGCTGAACAAATTTTGTTCAACTAATAATATAAAACATGTTAAACCTTACATTATAAAACACTGATAATTTTGTTCTTGCTTTTTTACTACATCCAACTCATGTACCATAAATATACATCGAATACAAAGAATACACAAAATAGCCTAATTATTTTCAGTCGAAAAACACTTGTACTTTGGAAATTGTCACTTTATACACAAGAACTCTTACTGAANATAGCCTAATTATTTTCAGTCGAAAAACACTTGTACTTTGGAAATTGTCACTTTATACACAAGAACTCTTACTGAACTATGTTAATGGCGAAGATATGTCATGTTTGTACTCCGATATCTTTCAAGGCAGGAAATAACGAATAGCACATTGATATTAAATAGTTTAGATAAACGTTGATATGGCAATGNCAAGGCAGGAAATAACGAATAGCACATTGATATTAAATAGTTTAGATAAACGTTGATATGGCAATGTCTGAAACTCTCATCTCCTTTCTTATTGGACATCAAGGACACGAAAGCTTATGAAGTATTTTTGTGCACATTATTTTTAAGCATTTTAACTGTACTACAATTTACTCACTTTTCTATCACTCTCTTTCCCTTTCTCTGTGTTGCTTGTTCAGTGACAAACCACGATGGTATTCGCAAAGCAATATTTTCGTTTAAAACACTCGGTAACATGCAAGCCCATCAGTCAACTACAAGTTTTACAATACTACTTCATCTCAAGGTGATCGTCATGATAATGTTGTTGGGTACCGAGGAGTGCAACATCCTTATTTGTCCCTGGTTTACGCACATATTTTTGTATTTACCTTCGTACTTCCTTCAAGTGACTAATACACACTGTTTTTCCTATCATCATAACAGAATGGCACTATGAAACAAAGCACTTTAATCCCGGCTTATTTTTACATCTTTATACTACACAAAATCAAGATTTCAATCTTTCTCCTACATAGGAAAATTTTATTTACACCAATTTACACATGCGGTGTGATGTTCGACAATATAGCTGCAATCATGTCATTACTACTTAAAATATCAATAAGGCAAAGTCAGACTTGCGAGCGCACATATTTTGACCTCTCTAATGGTCAATACACAATGCCTGGAAATACGAATTTTGTAATATATAGAGTCTAGGAAATCAATAGGTTTCTAAACACAAGGTTGACACTAAAACAAACGAATCC
>NQII01010314.1:0-38464 GCA_002778355.1 Clitarchus hookeri | reverse complement strand
TAAATATGTAAAAAATTATTCTTTTTTTACATTAATATGTGGTTATTGTGATATGTTTGGAAAATACTTTAATTACATAACTCATGGCCCCCAAACCAAAACATTGTGGCGTGCTGTATTATAAAGGTAACCTAACCTACAAACGTTCGTTAAAAGAAGGTCAACAGCTGGGTGGGCGGCCTGATTTCTTATCTTTCTTTTGCTTCTTTTATGGTGTATGGGCGACCCTTTTTTATTTGCATCTTTTACACAGTGACTCCTTGGTTTTTTTTGCCGTGCTGGTATGTGACACCTCGAAAAAAATAGTCTCTTCCTCTCTTACTCCCGGCCCATGGCCATCCTACCAAACAAAGAAGGCTTGGAGGAATGTATCGATCGGCTAGCAGTGTTGTTTACCGGGGAGGGCTCAGATAAAAGAGAGAGAGAGAGAGAGAGAGAGAGAGAAGGGAGAGGAGTGTTGATGTAAGAGCGAGAGATGAGATAACAGACTATTCTCATATACTTCCCCTCCAAACATCGCTGAATAGTTTACGACTACCACTCCTTAATTGTTTTTCCATGTAAAGCACGCACCCCAGAAATTTTTTCCCTTTATGTTAGAGAAAAAAGGGCGCGCTATACATGAGTAAATATACCATAGTTATTTTTGTAACAACAGAGTTTTGCCATTGCCGTGTAGAACCAAGAATCGAGTAATTGTTGTTAACCTAAAACCGGTTCCGAGTCAAACTTCAAGGACCGGTATAAATTGGAACCGAACCGACCCATCCCTAGATAACTATTACAGCAAACCCGGAATTAAACAAACGCAATGTTTACATACTTTACGAAATAACTCATAGAAGTCACTAACACTATAGGTTGACGTAAAACTGTTGTTAAGTCACGGGCATAGATTTCATAGGCAGTGTCGTAATCCAGCACTAAGCTGCTAGCGTTTTCTTTGCCGCACCACGTTGTACTGTAGTATCTGCTGCTAACGTAGTTCTCCACTGAACCGCAGGCAAGTGCTAGTTTCATCAGCCAACACAAAAGCTTGTGACCAACTACACCACCAAAGAACTGCAACATCTATGAGAATACCAGTGAAATTGTTTATGTTTTCGTAAGTGTCCACGGCGTTTGTGGATGCGAAAAGTTAATTTCATTTCCGTTTACAAAAAATTACTACCAAAATTTTTGGATTCGTGAAGCGCAAAAGGTGTTCGTTAAAGCGAATGTTTTATAAATCGACCGTAAATTTTAAGCGAAAAATTCGTACTACTGAAAATTATTTACATGTGAAAGTATAGCATTTTGGCGGGACCAAATGGGTTGTTCGTACTAATGAAATGTTCGTTGTAATTAAGTTCGTTGTACTGGCGCTTTACTGTATTTTAATTTGAAATGAAAGAATATATTACTTATTTTGTTGTTGAATAAAAATACAACTAAATAAGTGAATGAACCAGTAAGACTGTACATGACAAAAGATTTGATCCTTCTCTAGTAACTTTGTGGGCCAGTACTGTACAATAAAAGCAGAGGGTGTGTTTGCTGAAGACAGTAAAAATTGTCTCAAAATTAACACACAGTACATGTAACGCTGAAAATAAAATATATACACTTGCGAGATACTTCGTAAAGCTTCCGTAAGGCACTGAGAATGAAAAGAAAAGGGTCTGAAAATCAGTTCAGGATTGTAACCATTCTTACGTAAAACTTAAAATTAAAATATAAAAAAAAATTAGTTTTTATTTAGAATGTTTTAAAAGATATTATCAAACATTTAATACACAATGAAAAAAAATTTATGATTGTTGTCATTATTTCCATACAAATTTTTTTGGTTTTCTTGGTATAATACAGCAATTCGTCTATTTCCTTTATGCTAACCTTCACACATGGAGTCTGTTACCGTACCAGAACCGGAATGGCGCCCGTGGCTATGGTCCGTAACATGCAAGCTCAACTGGCCACATTCCGATACCTCTACAATGCGCAGTATGAGCANCGCCCGTGGCTATGGTCCGTAACATGCAAGCTCAACTGGCCACATTCCGATACCTCTACAATGCGCAGTATGAGCATACAAGAAGTTCCTACCCCTACAAATAGTCGCATCTGTGTGGAGCCTGCGTCATTCTACTTCANCAAATAGTCGCATCTGTGTGGAGCCTGCGTCATTCTACTTCAGGCCAATCTTCTGCACTAACTGCAACGAGACAAGGAGCACGAGTTCTTTATGTGATGACGTCACGTTGGCGGCAAATTGTTGAACATTAGATTAGGAATTTGGAAGGAGGCCGTTATTAGTGGTGACATGCATCTAGAAGTAGGGTAAGTTAATTTTTTAGTCTGTAAAATGTTTCAAGGAACTATATTGAATGCAGCTAAGGTGATGTGCATCGGCTGATTTTAGTTGTTCATATCATTTATGATACATCACTAGACACTGGCTGTCAGAAAGGTGTACTCATTCGTGAAATAAAATAAACTGCAAATTACAAAATGTAGAATTTCCTATAAACCGTATGGCAATAAGTAATAACAATTCTGCAATTTTTAGGCCAGAGACCACCCACGCTCCTTTGCTTCTCCGCTATTATATTGATAATGATAACTCTTTGGAAATGGATTTAGTGAATTATATTAATTTGAAAACATTTGGTATAGTGCAGCAAAATTCCAATTAATATTCTTTTATATAATTTTTTTTTATAATTATTTTTGACTCAACATATCACCATAAATTCATATCACTTGCTGTTTACAATTACTGACTTCAATCAATCAAATTTACAATTACCTCAAAGGAATTAACGCAATTAAATAATTAGAAATCAGTCCCAATAGACAGTCTATCAAAACCTGTTCCTATTTGAGAGTTCCAATATTTACAATAAATCGGTATTGCCAATGAAGAAAAGTTTATTAAAAAATGCTATAAATCCAATGCACAGATTGGTGTCGCACACACAAAAGTCGGGCGAACACATTTTGCTGGCTAGGACAGCTTCATCAGGCAGTGAGCTGTAATTGATGGTACTTAATTCTAAGTTGTACCCTTGTTTTTCAAAACAACTTTCGGAAAAAATGTGCAGATCGGAATTCAGTTAATACTATACTGATGGTCAGCCTAGAAATCAAGATCAGCCTATATTTGGGAAAATACGGTTATAGAAAATACTTGCGCTACAGAAATAAATTTAAATACTATTATTAGGACTGAGCAGATACATGTACCGATATGTTGAAACCGGCCGATATCGTAATTATTGGAATTCATTTTTAAATTGCCGATATTAGAACCAATATTTTGCCCTAAGAATCTAAGATGATGCTGTTTTCAACTTGCCATAATTTGAATGCTTTGCTCACTATTTAGTTTTATTAAAATAATCACTATTTTTAAATTGGTTTTTACTAAGTACCCAACTGGCTGTGTTTATTTTCAAAGCAAAATTAGGCAAGTTTTGCATGATTGTTTACGAAACATGTATACAACAAAACAATAGCAGCCACCATTTGCGTTTACTGAATTTTATCTATGGAGGCAAGCTTGCAACATTAACNGAAACTTAACATTTAATCAGCCTAAAACATATATAATATTAACAATAATTAATATTTACGATTACCTCCAAAAATATTTTGTTTTAATTGTTTCACGACAAACCGCAAACACGGTGACACATTAAAAAAAAACTTATGTAATGTTGTTTATATGCTGCACATTACTGCCGCCTAGCGGTGCCATTCCAACAGTTTGCTTATTTTTTGTTTTTGTTTTGTTGGTTTGTTTGCTGTTGCTGTAGTAACATGACAGTGTTAGGTTAGGGTACGAACATGGTGAAATTATTTACGTGTGCCAGCAATAAACAAATTATATGGCTGGAAGAAAAAGTGATTTGTGGAATTTCTTTGTACCGTAAGCAACATGCAAGAATGAAAATGTGTTTACAATATTTGCAAATGTTTGGTTTCGAGAGGCGGTACATCATCAAGGTCCTATAGTACCACAAACTTAAAATGGCACATTGAATGTACGCACCATTTGAAGTGTTATGTTTTTTTTAAGAGTTGCATTGCTTAATGACATGCTTTTGGAGGTTATTTTTGTCTTATAAATATGCTTAAGCTTAATATGTGGTTCCTAGATTTATATTTATCGTAGTAGTTAGGCTTATCACTGAAACAATAAAAGCGAAGACAATTAGAATTTTATTTAGGTAAATGTTTAAAAATTAAGTTTTTTTTTTTTGAAACCTGCAATAATGTTATTTTTCCTTGTCAAGGCAGTATCGGTATTGGTATTGGTAGTATCGCAAAAGGCTCAAAAACCATATTGGCTCACCTCTAGTTTGTTATATGTTGTATCAAAATAAAGACTGCCGTGTCACCTTCAGCTGGTGTTTACGTCAGCTGGCTCATTTGTCCACTGCATACTCGTTAAATAAATTTTAAAAAAAGTAATATATATGTTAATCAGCACTATAAATACGTACGCATTAATTTCGTAAGATAATATTGGTTTGTGAATAGGCTTATTGGTTGATGTTCACGATTCCTTTTCTGTTTAGACATAAATTAATGCCTTCAACTGTGGCCAACCCTTCTGAGGTGATAAGAAAATATGCATGGTTTAGGTGGTCAACAGAATAGCAGAAATGTTAAACATGATTCTTTTTCCCGTTATAAAAACAACACCAAGACGTTTCGATCGTTCGCCTTTAAAAAGTGCGAATATCTGAAATGCTCGCCCATTAAACAGGCATGCTTTTAGATAATACTGTGTATTTACTGCTTAAAACATAAGACAACTTGCCTTTAAGATTGTTAAATGACTAAGAATTATGTTTAACAACATTTACGAGTAGAATAATATTTCATAAATACCTCATATATCAATTTTTAATACTAAACCATGCACAAGCAAATGACTGGTTTTGCTATTACATTATGAGTAACGAAAACAGTTCTCTAGACACTCGATGGCTGGACAGAATTGATACAAATTTTTACAGCATACTTCCACAATAATGTTTGTCACTCAATGCAAGTTTCGTGAAAATTCGTCCAGCCACTCCGTTTTTAAAGTACATAACACTAACGTTTGGTAAGGTACTTTGCCTACAAAAAAAATGCTTTTCGCTTATAAAATTTAAATGCCTAAACTGATATGAACGAAACTTCACCAGAATACTAATGCTACAATACCTAGCCGGTGACAATATATTTCATGAAACAGCATCCACACATTTCATGCAGAATCTAATTTGCCCCCAAAATACTTACCTAGAGGGTTAGTCATGCGGAAGCTAGTACTGTTTGATGTATCTGTTCATACAGATTAAATATTTCAGACAGACGTTAAAGAATTGTTTTTATTGTATTCTTGAGCAGTGTTTCACATGCAGTATAAAATATTTTCATGGCGATATTGTTTCAAAACGAGTGACATACGTGCCGATGTATAGCCTGTCAATTNTGACATACGTGCCGATGTATAGCCTGTCAATTGTGAATCCCGTAAATACTAAATAACCCTCACACATTTATTAAAGGTTTCCGAATTGCAACACACATCGAAAATATAACAAACCACACTTGTCAGAAGTTTTTTTAAGTTTATTTGGCTTTAATTGCATGAAGCAACACATTTTCTCGGTATTCCTGGTATTCCGATAATATTGTCCACGCTGACAATATGATGTCGATAATATTGTTGACGACAATAATATCAAAAAGGATGATAATATGGGAAATGCAGATAGCATCTATAATATTGTTAATATCGGAAATGTCATTACTGAAAACTTTGATAATACCGAACATTTTGATAATAACAAAAACTTCAATGATATTGAAAACTTTGATATTGAAACATTAATGTACCAATATTTTTCAAAGTTACATATCAAACGATAAGTTATTTTTCATATTTATAATTATCTATATATTGATATATAGAACAGCCCTATTCATAATAAGGTGCTGCCTCCGGGCAGAGACTCGGTATGGTCTGTTATACACTAGCGCGTTAGTGGTGGGCCAAATCTCATGTTTGNGTACCGTAAGCAACACGCAAGAATGCAAATCTGTTTACAATATTTGCAAATGTTTGGTTTCGAGAGGCGGTACATCGTCAAGGTTCTATAGTACCACAAACTTAAAACGGCACATTAAATGTACGCACCATTTGAAGTGTTATGTTTTTTTTTAGGGATGGGTCGGTTTGGTTCTTCGGTTCCAATTTATACCGGTTCTTGAGGTTTGACTCGGAACCGGTTTTAGGTAAACAACAATTACTCGGTTCTTGGTTCTACACAGCAATGGCAAAACTCTGTTGTTACAAAAATAACTATGGTATTTACGCGCCCTTTCTTCCCAATATAAAGGAAAAGATTTCGGGGTTGCATGGTAAACAACACTGCTAGCCGATCGATACATTCCTCCAAGCCTTCTTTGTTTGGTAGGATGGCCATGGGCCGGGAGTAAGAGAGGTAGAAGAGACGTTTTTTTTTCGAGGTGTCACATTCCAGCACAGCAAAAAAAACCAGGGAGTCACTGTGTAAAAGAGGCAAAAAAAAAAAAAAAGGATGCCCAGACACCATAAAAGAAGCAATAAAAGATAAGAAATGCGGCGGCCCACCACAGCTGTTGACCTCCTTTTAATGAACATTTGTGCCACAATGTTTCGGTTTAAGGGCCACAAGTTATTTAATTAAAGTATTTTCCAAACATATTACAATCACCACATATTAATGTAAAAAAAGAATAATTTTTTTTTACATATTTACTAACCTTATAAATTTAATACAAGTTTATCTGTATACATTTAGACTTATCTTCACACTNATTCTTTTTACATATTTACTAACCTTATAAATTTAATACAAGTTTATCTGTATACATTTAGACTTATCTTCACACTTTGTTATTGTTCAATTCTTCTATATAACGGTTAAATAAAACATGTAATGAATTTTACCTGCATTGGTTTAATAAAGTTGCAAGCAAAAGGCAAGTATTCAAAATACATAGAACCGAATACTGGAACCGATATTTAAATTGTAGAATCGGCACCGGTACCGGAATAGACATTTTTGGTTATTCGACCCATCCCTAGTTTTTTTTTAAGATTTTCATTTTTTAATGACATGCTTTTGGAGGTTATTTTTTGTCGTATAAATATGCTTAAGATTAATATGTGGTTCCTAGATTTATATTTATCGTAATAGTTAGGCCTATCACTAAAACAATAAAAACAAAGACAATTAGAATTTTATTTAGGTAAATGTTTAAAAATTAAGTTTTTATTTTTTGAAACTGGCAATAATGTTATTTTTCCTTGTGAAGGCAGTATCAGTATTGGTATCGGCAATATCGGAAAAGGCTCAAAAACCANGGCAATAATGTTATTTTTCCTTGTGAAGGCAGTATCAGTATTGGTATCGGCAATATCGGAAAAGGCTCAAAAACCATATCGGCTCACATCTAACTATTATCACTTTTTTTGTTGACAAACTGTTTCCTAGATGCTGAATTCTGCATATATAGGAATTAAAAGAAACTTAGATAAAATTCCCTTCCTCTGACTGCCTTCATACCCCATTTCCCCCAAAAGAAAAAAAATACTAAAAAGCAAAACACCACTGGCAACAACCTGTTCAACATTGCACTGGTAAACATAGTGAAAGTTTTACGAATGTGAATACAGTAAGACCCTGTTACTAGTTTTCACTACTTAATAAATTAATTTTGAACTTTGTCTATTAACACCAAAGTAATTAGAATCATAAAAAGTTTTCCAATGAATACGCTTAAATTTTTGAATTCCTTCATAAAAAATCTTACCAGAATTTTACTGTACTTTCTCAACGACCAAAATCAAAAACCAAATGTGAAGATGTACCTTTTTGGCTTCAGTGCCATCTGCTATTGCAGGCTGCAGGCCTACAGAGTCGATCTGGTCTACGACGTGCACAGGCAGAGCTTCCGAATGTCCCGATTCATAGACAGTCCTACACATTTAAAACAGAATCAGCACAGGCTCCTTGGAGCCCCATGCCATCCCCTTGCCACCCAAACAATGTTAAGATGGACCTTGAACAGGGGATTTCCGCCTCCACCCGGGTAGTCAGTACAGACTGATCCTTTGAGCCCTTCAATTGGTTCATCTCGTGCTGGCATTGATCTCGAACGTCGTCGATTAAGCGCCGGAACTCGAATGCCGTCTTGCACATCTTGGCCGCCATCTGCGAAAAATGCAAAAAGTGCACACACTTAAAACCGCTCCAAGTAACCCATTTGTTACTTTGGCTTGTTAAAAAATATGGTACTCTGTACGAGTGTCTTTCAGGCTGCAATATTTTATGCACTTTATGAACCACATTCAATAAACAGATAATATATCAAGTATGCAAA
The DNA here is from genome assembly GCA_002778355.1 of Clitarchus hookeri. Lineage (NCBI taxonomy): Eukaryota > Metazoa > Arthropoda > Insecta > Phasmatodea > Phasmatidae > Clitarchus > Clitarchus hookeri. The sequence continues at coordinate 30,055 of NQII01010314.1, read as the reverse complement.
AATTTAGTAATACTTTTCTGACTACATGTTAAGTGATAAATAAAACTAAATTGGAAGTAGCAAATTCTTACTAGAATTAGTTTTTAAGCTAATTGGCACATCCCTAGTCATAATGCAAAAATTATTGCAGCTAATTATAAGCTGTTCACAGTAAGCTGACCACTTTTGAAAGCCTGTTTATGATGTACTTGTATACACATTGTGTTCTTCCACAAAATTGAAAATTAAAATAGCCATTGGCCTGAACACTTTATTCATGTGTAAGTCAAGTAAAATTAATATTATCAGACAAGAAAATATTTTTAATATTTGGTAATTCTTAAACTTCCATGCATTTAAAAGAAACAAAAAGCAAAAGAAATAATTTCAGTATTCCCAAATGTTTACTTCAATGCTAACACAGAGAAATACTTTCTCTCCATTGCTGCCAATTTTACTGGGTGCATGCAGGTAGGAGCAGTGAAATTTTTCAAAGGTGGATTCCAAAAGTACTTAAGTGACCACGAACAGCCTATAGAACAATGCTACAATATATACAAAAATGTTTGAGGTGATGAGTAGAAAACACTCGAGTAGAAAACACTCAGGTAACAGGTTGTGCCTTCCCCAGCACATATAACAATCAAACTAACACAGATATCAGTCCAATGCTAAAAATTAAGTACAATTATTTTACTTCTTTGCACTTGGTTTCTGCTAAAATATAATTTTACCACCTAATGTTGCCATAAAATATTCAAGTTGCTCACACTCCTTTACAGTACACATCCTATTCATTATCATATTGCAATATTATTTTTTTATTTCAACCTTAACTTTGACGCGCCACGAGCTACGTAATCTGCTCTAGTCTCCGCCACAGCCGCGGCCCCCTCTGAGAAGAGATGTAGCCGCCACAAACCACAAATCGCATCGCCCGAAGTTACAGAAGTGCCACGTTTGCTTCCTGTCAGCCACAACCCACTCAATGCAGAAGGCCTGCTTACCCCTCCGGCCTGGCAGTTAAGGGGAAGAGAGTCGCCATTCCCACAGCCTTCACTTCGCTTCTCTTCTCTCTCCTCTCTTCCACGCCACTACCCTCGCGCTGGCCCTGTGGAGCGGGTATATATAGGGCTCGCAGTCGCCAGTTCAAGGCTGACTAGCGCAGCTTGCTAGCAGAATGCCACTCTGCCCGGATGCGCTCTGACACCGCTACCATTTTAATCCAGACGAATCGCTTGACTTCAGCCAGATATGTCCTTAGACTAGCCCAACACGTGTCTCGCAGCTCACAATGACTTTCGCCAGTACGAGTCTGAATATTCGTAGACTTGTGTGGGGTTACCCTCGCCCACCGCGTCTACCGTGACTAGGGACTGCACCTTGATTGGCATCATAGGTCGGCCTCTCAGGCCACAGTCAGGGTACAGGCTGGCTTATGTACGTTTATTGCTTCAACAATAAACAAGCATAAACTAAGCTAGTCAAATGATCTTCCCCAAACACTTTTTTTCTGCACCTTGTTACTGTTATTTCCTGTTTCGACCCATTTCCACTTATACTCTTACAGGAGCAGGTACGTGCCGAACCCCCGCGCTTTCTGCCCCATCTCCGCTCAGAACTTTCATCTCCTTGGAATGGAGGTTCTCTCTTGACTGTTGCAACCATTCTGTGGGTGTTTAGGTCTCCTGGCAACTTCCCACCTTCCTGTGTAACATGGGAGCAGACTCCCTAATCCTACTGTTGACACCTACAGTCAGGAGCTACAAGCAACTTCCCGCCTGCCAAGTTTCTTGCCTGGAGGCCAGCAACTAGGCCTTCTCCACAGCCACACCCTCCACTTCCTGTCATACGCGTATCTACTGGACATCCACTATCACACCTTCTACTCTGTGCCCTTATGCCTCGCCACAGGCTTGGGCAGGATAAGGCGTCCAAGCAGTCTTTGGCCTTGGTTGAGGACCTAATAGTGCTGCCAGGGTGTACCCCTGGAAGTGTGAAGAAGCGGCTTGAGAGAGGGGAACACCAGCCAGTACAAACCAGCAGGGATAATAGCTTACAGTTTGATCTATTGTGGCATACATCTCAAATAATGTCACCTCTGCCACCCATGCCTCCTAAGAAGAAAGTCCCCACCACACGACCTCCAACTGCTGAACGTGTGACTCGTCGCATTGACATTACACCCAGCTATACCCCAGTTCGCACCTCCTTCGGTACCTCCACGTGCACAAAGGGATATAGTTGATTAGCCTACACAGGCCCGTCCTGTGCCCAGCATTAACCCCATCAAGTTGGTGGCACCAGCTTTCCTGCCGTCTGGGGGGAGAAAAGCTGCAGACGTCTGCCCACACTAGGTATGCCAAAGGAGAGGTAACAACAGTTTTTTCTTTTCTTGGCGCCCAACGTGGGGACATTGAGTGATTAAGGACAGTCGAGAGAGTGGGAGAGCTCGAGCGACTAACACTGAGGACTGGCAAGCCCCTGAGACTCCACAGCCACACCACTGAACCAACTTCGGGGAGTTGAGAGGAAAACACACCACGACACCCATACACAAAAGCCAAAATGGCTACTCCTGAGAATACAGAGGAANGGGGAGTTGAGAGGAAAACACACCACGACACCCATACACAAAAGCCAAAATGGCTACTCCTGAGAATACAGAGGAAAGTGCTGGTCAAACCTGCGCAGTAGAATAATGCCCGGGTAAGGGCAGATATCTAATTACCTGTGCGCACTGCGGAGCGATATTCCACTATGCCTGTCTAAGATAGGATGACACAGAGGAATACCGAAGGCCTTGAGTACCGCTGCCAGGAATGTCTAGATCATCACCGCAGGTGTGACTGCACGAACTGCCCAGGAAGAGGGGTTTATCGCATCGCGTGTCATGAGTGTCCACGCACATTCCACCACCTCTGTCTTGAATGGTACGACTTGGCCTGAGACATGGACTGCCATTTTTTCAGGTGCCCAACCTGCCGCAAAGAGCGCAACCACAAACAGAACCTATGGTGCTCGGGAGACCGTCTGCCCTCTAACTAATGCCACTACCGGAATACGCCGGGAAAACACAGGAAGACTAAGCAATTCCTGCAAGCTTACCGTACGGAGATTGAGAGAACGAGATTACTAGACGCTCTGTGGGTCCTTAAGGCCAAGGCCCAGGCCAAGCTTCAGGGAAAAGCAGAGAAATGGTGGAAACGTTATGGCAAATACGTAACTAACTGGGACCATTTCGCTGAAACGCTGGTCCCATATTTTTTAGGACCGCACATGGTCACCCAACTTACTGATGAACTAGACAGTCAGGTTCAGAAGGACCATGAGTAAGACAAACTCTTCATTCGTCACAAAGCACTGATATTTNTGATGAACTAGACAGTCAGGTTCAGAAGGACCATGAGTAAGACAAACTCTTCATTCGTCACAAAGCACTGATATTTCAGCACGTGCATCCAAGCCCCAAGGGGTTCGACGCTGTCTAATTAATCACCTGCTTACTACAGTCAGAAGTTCAAGAATACNCGTGCATCCAAGCCCCAAGGGGTTCGACGCTGTCTAATTAATCACCTGCTTACTACAGTCAGAAGTTCAAGAATACCTCTGCAACCCGGAGCCACAGACCACTGAGGAGCTCGTCAAGAGAGCCCGAATAGCTGACTTTGGCGAGAGCAGGCAAAAGCGAAGACTGCCACCACGTCTATGGGGAGAGCAGTAACATCCGACGCCCCAGTACGAGGCAAACCAGTACTGCCACCTCCAGCCATGACGGGAAGTATTCTACCAAAATGCTGGCACTGCCCCGCCAGGCATTTTCATAGTGACTGCCCCGTACTCCTGCAGAAGATCGAGAGCAGACAGGCAGCAACCCCAGTACCAGAAACCAGGGAAACGCCGGGACATCCGAAATGATCAAGGCCCCAGCAAAGTAAGGGAAGAGGCCCTGCAAGTAGCCGTGGTACAGGAAAAGAAGGTCTCATGATAACCCTCATGCATAACCGTACTCATTGGGTCGACAGAAATCTTGGCCTCTCTTGACACCCTTGCTAATGAAAACTTTATCCGAAAGGATACGATACAGCAAGAATATTGGGAACACATTGAGCCCGTCCAGGATACTAAGATATACATGGCCAGAGTGGGGCACGTCTCAAGACAAGGAGCAGACTGATGTTAACCCATATATTCGCTGACGAAGCAATTCCTACCAAGATTCATGTGGCAGAAGACCTGGGAGAAGCCATGATCATGGGACAACCTTGGTTAACTGAACAGCAAGCGATCCTGGACTGCCAGCAAGGGCATATTTTTCTAGGTGCAACCAAGAGAAGGTTGATAACCTGGCGGTAGCTCGCAGAACCAGAACCACAACAACAATTGACCCAGATCCTTCGTGAACATAGTTGCGTGTTTGAACAACGCAGTAAATTGCGTCAGACTGCCACAATTTCACACAAGATACACCTCACCAGCCGCCAGGTCATTCATAATCGATCAGGGAACGTGTCCGCCAAATAACGAGCCATTATAGAACAGATGCAACAGCTGGACATCCGAGCCTTCTGACTGCCTACAACACTCGAGTTGTCCTCGTACTGAAGAAAGACGGAACACTAAGGTTCTGCGTGAACTACTGCAACCTGAACCAGATTACCCAGCCAGTAGCTCTCCATCACTCAACTTGGGGCACACGCTAAAGGCACTTGGGGAATCTAGAATCTTCAGCACACTCAATATGAGGTGCGGATATTGGCAGATGCCAATACACCCACAGTCGAGACCATACACTACATTCACAGCTCNACACTCAATATGAGGTGCGGATATTGGCAGATGCCAATACACCCACAGTCGAGACCATACACTACATTCACAGCTCCTAATGGGGAAACCTACCAGTTCAAGGTCATGCATGCCCTTTGGCATAAAGAATGCCCCCGCCATGTTTCAACACCTAATGGATGCCTCGGTCCTCACTGGCTTAATCAGCAAATTTTGCTACGTCTAATTGGACGTCATAATCTTTTCAAAAAAATGNACACTCAATATGAGGTGCGGATATTGGCAGATGCCAATACACCCACAGTCGAGACCATACACTACATTCACAGCTCGTAATGGGGAAACCTACCAGTTCAAGGTCATGCATGCCCTTTGGCATAAAGAATGCACCTGCCATGTTTCAACACCTAATGGCTGCCTCGGTCCTCACTGGCTTAATCAGCAAATTTTGCTACGTCTAATTGGACGTCATAATCTTTTCAAAAAAATGGCAGGAACACCAGTGCCACCTCCAGTTAGTTTTAAAAAGATTCAAAATCCATAGCCTTACTTGCTGCATATCCAAGTGCCAGTTCGGGAAAATAGAAATAGATTTTTTTTGGAGCACTGAGTCACTCTCCTAAAGGCAACTTTGCGCAGACTGAGCAGATTAGTGCAATAGCAGAAGTAATCACCCCAAAGAACAAGAAACAATTGCACACGTTCTTAGGACTCTGCAATTAGATTCACGACTTCATCCCCAACATCGCCGAACTCATGGGACCACTAAACAACTTTCTGCGGAAAGACCAAGGCTGGAAATGGTCGTATAAGGAGGAAGACGCAAAAATCTTTATATATATATATAGACACACACACACACACACATCTTGTTTCCCACCCCCTTTCTCTCGCTCTTGTGTGTTACATAAAAGATTATAGTAAGTTTTGCCATACATAACATCCCTGTTCAATTGTTTTTTTTAAGCAAAACACAGTAATTTAAATATCAAATTCAAAACTAAGGGAGTGTGGGTGTAACAAGGATGGGGTGTGGAAAGGAAGGGGAAAGGGGGGTGGGTGTTCGTTTGAGATAACCCTCTATTAAGGTTAAACATGGTAAGCAATTTGAAAAATTAGCCTGGAAGAGTGTGCAGTGTACCCTTACCTCGTCCAGCTTCCTGAAGGCGCGGGCGCACACGTTGGGCTTGCGGATGGGACGAGGCTCCGGCTGGCTGGGCTCGCGGCCCTGCGACACTGGAGAGCACTCCNGCACACGTTGGGCTTGCGGATGGGACGAGGCTCCGGCTGGCTGGGCTCGCGGCCCTGCGACACTGGAGAGCACTCCACTACCAGGCTCTCATTGAGGCGACTCTGGCTGCCTGGAACCTCCTCATTCTGCCACTGCTCCTCAACACTGTTCCCTGCACACCACAACCTCCTTCCATCCCAGCATCCACTTCAAAACCCTTTTTGCATTTATAAAATACCATTCAATTTATGAGGTCTGAGAGTACTCCAAAAATTGAGCTCTACCCAAATAAATTCCTGCAGCTTAAACTCATTTCAAAACATTTTTCTGGCTCGAAAAATTTNCAAAAATTGAGCTCTACCCAAATAAATTCCTGCAGCTTAAACTCATTTCAAAACATTTTTCTGGCTCGAAAAATTTCAACTTCTACAACAATGTAAAAAAGGTCATTCAGTCTGCAATCGATGAGACTATGTTTTACTGTTACCGATACAAAACAACACAATATTTACTAATGAAATGTACATATTTATAATATAGGACGTTCAAGTAAAAGGATTCCTTAGAAATGGACAGCAAAATTACCATAAAACTGGGCAACAAATACACTAAAGATGCAGGGTCTAACAACACATTTTGTTAGACGTTTTTCAGTCATGAAACAATATTTTAAAAGGTAGACGTGCAACAGTTAAAATTATTCCTCAGAAATTCATTTACGAGTACAAATTTCCTTCAAAATTAATACGAAAATGGAGTCGTGAATCTGCCTAGACAGTTTGTTTGAGTTGAGTGATTTCGGCGGCTCTTAATGAGGTCTTGAGAGCCGATGAGGGTGAAATGAGGTGAGAATGGAGCAGTGCCAGAATGCAAGGGCGGAGAAAGGGGAGATCCCAGAGAAAACCTGCAGACCAGCGGCATCATCAGGCACGATTCCTACTTGCGAAAATCTGCGAGTGACCTGGCTGGGGATTGAATCTGGTCACATTTGTGGGAGGCGAGTAGTCTTAACCACTCAGCCACCATAGCTCCAATTTGTTAAAAAAACCACTCTTTTCATAGGGTCATAGGGGCACTTGTTTTTAGCGAGGTACAGAATAATGAAATTGTCATGAAATTTCCTCAAATTACTTGACAGTTCAAAATATACAACCACTTTGCAAAAACATGAAATAATTGTGCAATATTTATATATGAAGTAGTAAAAATGCAGTTGGTTTGAGTGCTCAATTACAATAGTTTGTGCTGAATTAATTGCTCATTAGAACAACAAGGAGACATTTAAACTTTTAAAACAGCATTTGTTTCTGTTATTTGAAAAATTGCTGTTGATGTTGCAAAGCCTTTGATATGGCAATATAAGTTACAATTGCATAATTTTACCTTTTTCTTAATACTAATAATTCAGTGTGCACGTGCTACAATACTACAAAGCGCATACTGAGTCTTAAAACATATACAGTGGAACCGCGTTATAACAATAGTCGATAATGGCAAAATAAATTATCGCTATAGCTAGTTATCGTTGTAACACAATTTACTTTTTTTTTTTGTACGAAGGTAGTGTTGTGCCCAAATTTACTGTGTGTAATGTACAGTGTTGCGCTTCCGACCAGGAGGTTCTTACGGGCTGTCCTTGTAGATCCTGTGTTTAAAGAATGCTGTAAACTATGCGTATGAAGTGTATGTAACGACCAGCAGACGCGGGCGACGGGGCTTCCTCCTCCTGTCTTCTTCCCCTCCCCCAAATTTTTGGGTTGTGGGATGGAGTTAGTTGCCTACCAATCAGCGCACTACTTCACTCNTGGTAATTTCATCATGGCAAATTGCGGTGTAAGGCGAAGCATGTGAGTAGTGAGAAATACATCCACATTCTTGTTTCTGCTCCTATTTTTCCCTCTTGAACTGCAGTAACAGCGCCATATAGGAGTACGATGTGTTTATTATCTGGAAAAAAAAAAAAAAAAAAAAAACACCACACCCCTCAGCAGCAGCAGCAAGTCGCATAAAAGGAAAATAAAGCTGGCCACCGGCAGCAGTTGTTAACGGTCTTTTAACGACGACCGTAGGGTACCTTTCATCTTACAGCACATCACAATTTTTTTTTTTCAAGCTTTTTTTCTCAAAACTAATTATTGTCTTCAAGTATTATTGCAAGAATAATAACTAAACAAACTGTTTTAAATCATTAATTACACGCTCTCAGCTTCTTTTCGTGAATTAAAATATTTTAAAACCAAGTTTCCAAACAAACTTTTACTCGCTCGGCAGAGTGACACACCCACGAGGAAATAAGTGTAATTTAACCAAATCAACCCCTCAACATACAAAATGACATACTAGTAAACTTTCAACAGTATTTCTAATTAAAACAGCAACTTAAAATCACTCGTGAAATCATTCTTTAAATACCAGTTACTTAAAATCACCATTTATGAAAAACTAATTTTTAAATTTCAAAACTTTTCTCGGGTCATGCCTTTACGATTTACAACATTTTTATAACAAACTCTGGCATTTAAAATCCATTTTTAATACTTTTAAAACCTGCAATATTCAAATTCCCATTTTTGCACAACAAAAATCATCGATTATGAAATAACTTTTTTCAATTACAAAACTTTTCCTGGGCCACACCCTTACAATCTATGACAACTTTATAACAAACTTTAGCATTTAAAATTTGTTTTTAATAATACAAAAAACCTGCAATATTCAAAATTCCCGCTTTTTTAACAACTAAACTAAAGTAGTCAACCACCTAGACAGTACAGCATAAAAAGAGCAGCAGGCTGCTAGCATCTTGCNTTTAACAACTAAACTAAAGTAGTCAACCACCTAGACAGTACAGCATAAAAAGAGCAGCAGGCTGCTAGCATCTTGCCGCCACCATTCGCCTCCCCCTTATACACTTTTTCCAGCTTACCTCTCTTTTCATGGCCTCGACTAGCTCTACTCCCATTCGTACCTCTCCCCTCCACTATAATACCATCTTCCTTATCCCTCACAACANCTCGACTAGCTCTACTCCCATTCGTACCTCTCCCCTCCACTATAATACCATCTTCCTTATCCCTCACAACACCCACTCGCTCCTCTTATCATAGCTCCGGCCGATGAGAGTGTCGCCACACAGACTAACAAAGGCTGGCTCGAGCGTGGCAAGCGAGCGAATGTCACTTGCGATACATGTTTAAACATTTAAAAAATACGAGTTTACAAATGTTCCTATCGCTCTAGCGAAAGGCTTCATTGACAGATTGTCGTTATAAACAAAGTTAAGTACCTTTCAAATAAAAGGGAAAATGACAGCGCATTTAAAAACTACCGCAACAGCAGATGTGTCGCTATAGGCCATACTCGTTATAGCGCGGTTCCACTGTACATAATGCATGACGTCTATTAGAAATGGCAATGACGTCACTGTCGGACAAGGGTTCTATAGTGCCAGTCAGAGGCACCTTGCTTGGGTCTCACCCAGGGTAAATCCTGGCTTGGCAACTGCTGGCTGGAACGAGGGTCCTATCTTAGGGCAGCTGCCAGGCTGATCGCAGGTCAGAGCGGCGACAGTGTCTCGTAGGATGGTTGCGGAACCTGGAAGTGGGAACTGGCACGGCCCAGAGGTACTGGTAGGACTGGTCACAGACAGACTACGATTGGGTGTTGTTCGCCGGCGATCTTCTGGGGGTGGCTGAAATGAGGTGTTAGAGGTGACGGGGGAGGGGGGAGGAGACGAAGCCTCGCCAGTCGTTGGGCGGCTTGAGCTCGGTCACGTGGGAAGGGGCTGCTGAGGGCAGAAGGCAATGGGTTGCAGCGCAATCAACTAGGTTAAGAGGCAGTAACTGCCTTTTTAACTCTCCTCCTTACACCGCTTCTATGGGTAAAGGGCTTACGGGAAAGGCACTACATCTACCACACAAAGTAGGAGCAGGCGACGAGTCCCTGGCTTAAGTGTAACCAGAAGAGGTTAGGCCACCCAGAAACAGTCCTGTCACTCCAACCGGCGAAGCACAACGCAGTGGATGGGGAGGGTTAGCTGATCTGGATGTCTAACCACTTCGGCGCCTGTGTTCCTAGTGGTTGTGACTACCTTGCAATGTTCCAAGTACCAGAGTACTTGGTTCTAGGTACGGATGGCCGTCGACTGGGTTGTTAGATGACNGATCTTCTGGGGGTGGCTGAAATGAGGTGTTAGAGGTGATGGGGGAGGGGGGAGGAGACAAAGCCTCGCCAGTCGTCGGGCGGCTTGAGCTCGGTCACGTGGGAAGGGGCTGCTGAGGGCAGAAGGCAATGGGTTGCAGCGCAACAGACTAGGTTCAGAGGAAGTAACTGCCTTTTTAACTCTCCTCCTTACACCGCTTCTATGGGTAAAGGGCATACGGGAAAGGCACTACATCTACCACACAAAGTAGGAGCAGGCGACGAGTCCCTGGCTTAAGTGTAACCAGAAGAGGTTAGGCCACCCAGAAACAGTCCTGTTACTCCAACCGGCGAAGCACAACGCAGTGGATGGGGAGGGTTAGCTGATCTGGATGTCTAACCACTTCGGCGCCTGTGTTCCTAGTGGTTGTGACTCTACCTTGCAATGTTCCAAGTACCAGAGTACTTGGTTCTAGGTACGGATGGCCGTCGACTGGGTTGTTAGATGACGTACGTCCACCTGAATAAGGGTAGCCTGCAGTCCTACATAGGTTTCAGCAATCTGGTTCAATAAACAGTCTTCTGCTTCTCCTTGGCATGGTTGACATCTACGAGGTATACTTAATTTCATATAAGTTGGCCAGATTCTGACAGTCAGTGAGTGGCACTTTACGTATTCGAAACAATGTGCCATTTACAAAATCCTGTATCAGCTAATGCTCGATTGAACAAAAGTTAATATTACGTTGGCTATTCTGAGTGTACTGCCGGCGCACATTAGACCAGCCGAAAATACGCGCGATAAGAAAGAGTTCCTAGGTTAATTAATACATATTATTTTACGTGGTCATAAAACAGCGGTTTTTAGTGTTAGAAACTAAACTTAGTGCTAAAGTAGAAATGTATAGGTGTTCAAAATTAAAGGCACATTAAAATGATCCGTATCCAAATGAACGGAATTTCAAAACTTTTTTTCACGTCTTAATCTCCCCTCTCCAACCCCGCTTTCATTACGTGCTTGATATTAATTCCAAAAGCATTCAGAAATATTGCATATTAAGGTTGAATTATTTTTTCTAATAATTTGACGAAATATATTTCAAATTGGTGTCGTTCCGAGCAAGTAATAGAAGAACAGTCAACTTTAAAAATACGCTATCTATTGAGCAAAATAAGAGGCTCAGACTTCACTACGGACAGGATGTGCGCGCTACCTATCAGATTTTTTCTGAAGCATTACTAGCCACAAAAAAAGTGTTCCGCATGCAACATATATAAATTTATGAGCAGATACCAATAATTTTATTTTTCGCAAGCTCTGCATAATTTTTAAAGTAACTTATATTTCGCGTACAGTGATTTTGAGTACTAGTAATTTATATTTGGCAGGTAATCATTCGTCTACGTAAATTATACGTTATATTGTTCTCCGAAAATCCATTTACTTGTTTCCAAAGAAAGTTGGACACGCGTGAATAGTTGTTAAGCAATTGTAAAGTTATTCCACATCACGTATTTCCAACTCGAATATATAAGCTATAATGCCCAACGTGTGATAATAGCTACAACTACCATTTCGCAAATGTTATCCCAAATTCACTGTCTCGGACAAATAAAAAAGAGTTAGCAAATACTAAATTTTTTGCAAGGTTTTATATTTTTACTTTTATAACCTACTAATTTTTTTAGACATATGTCAGTCTAAAATATCTTAAAATATGTTTAGCATTACATTTTTTTGTAGTTACTAAATTTTAAATTAATTATTTATATTTTTGTTCTTTAACATAATTTACTGATTAATGATTTATGTACACAAAACTATTACTACAATCGCAGCTACGTATTTCTGAGTAGCAAGTTTGCCTAAAACGTCCCACGAACAGCACATTGACAAGGGGATCGGCTGATGACAGCATGAAAATAAACAACATCGTTGCCATGTGGCCAATCAGCTGATGACGGAAGGATACGTAGTCAGATGCAAACAGTGGTGCTACTTTCGCAGACCTGTCAGAATCTGGCCAACTTACATGGTACAGAGTATACAAAGGTAACAGTCACTCTACAATGAGCACACGGGGTTAGGTAATAATACGTGTTTATTCCCCAGAGGAATAGACACGGTGGCCAATACTATCTCCTAGCTATCAATTGTGCTGAAGTCAGCGGAATTAGACTACATAACCAGGTGTAGGAGACCTGGGGCAAAAACTAACTAGAGCAGAAAAGATCTAAGTAGCTATTACTGACTGACACTTACTAATCTCTACTGTTGTCCAGAAGGGACTCGGAGTCACTACCAAAGTGGCATTGATTGTAAGGGGGAGAAGACTTCTTCGGGGGGGTCGCTGTACGTTGGTCTAGAAGGTTTCTGGAAGGTAGTGGTGGTCCTTTGTGAGAAAGGCAGTACGGAAAGGGTTCCAGTACACGAGGTGGTGGAGCAAGCTGCACAGTATAGAGTCATGTTTTGGGGCTGTGCGCCGGCGTATATAGTCTGCAGGTACCGGTCCTTCGGTTATCTTTGGATGTGAGCTCCTTCCTTAGCAGCGCAGACTGCATTCTGTCAGGGGAGGCTGGAAGTGATGGTTTTCCTTGTGCAGATTGCATCACAATTGTCCACTTAGGGGCAGCGCTGGACTTCATTGCCTGCTTCTGCCGCACACGGGGGTGATTACAAGACACGTGACGTCTGACATAATGGCGTAGACAGTTTTGGCTGCCATATCCTTGCATGCCCCTTGGCTAGGGGTGTGCTGGTTGGCTCTGGAAGCAAATCGTCCTGGGTTAAAACCCGCTTGGAGTGATGTGACGTCACATGAAGATAAGGCGGAGTCATAAATAATTATAATGCTAGTACACGCCATGCGTCACAAATGCCAACAGCACTGCATGTAATTTAGAATAATGGCCTAGCGCAAATAAAAATGTTTCACAAACCTCAAAAGCATCGGCAGAGAAAACTGAAATGTACAGTGACGAATACATTATTTTAACAAAATTAACTTTTATGGCTGAAAATGTGGATAAAAACAATCATGTTATATAGTGGAATCAATTTTATGTTTTTAAAACTTACAAATTACGTACACAAAGCAAAGTAAATAAATTTAACCAGTTTTCTTAAGTCACAGGCCTTTAAGTGTTTGCAGTCAAATTGCCTGGCTGATGCAAAATGTGGGATTATACAGTGAATTCTCTATGTACCGAAAACGCATGTACCGATAAACCATATTCACAGCTAATCAGTGGCCTCTGCAAAATTCCCATTTATTAAAGATAAAATCAACAGATAAAAGATGCAACAATATTTTTGGTAAATCTGCTTTTACATATCTGTGAAAAATAATTCCAACATACTTAGAAATATACATTTTCTGAAGTTAAATACTGGTGTGACCGATATGCAAAGGTGATCCTTACAGAGAAAAAAATATTTTAACTTAAAAATATAGATGTGATCCTTACACAAGCGCAGTAATTATGCAAGTAAATGTAGTAAAATATTTTCATCTCAGATTCAAACTGTAAAACAAAGTATTTTACGTTCAATACTTTGGAATTGTCTTAGAGCTGGTCTACAACTCACCATCACTATCTTCTGCATCCGCACAACTACCGTCTTTGGGTGCCAGACACCTATTCTTTGAAGATGGTGCCCCTTCTCCATCAGAGGCAGACGTGTCTTTCCTTTTTCGCCGCTTGTAAGGAGTAAACAAGCGAATTGGGCCTGTCTGCACAAACATCACACACCAGTCATCAGTACTTTTCTGTTGCAGGTAGAAACACCATGTGTACCTCCCCTACAGATGCACAGCACTCCAATCTCATACTGTAATGCAGGGCTATTGAATTTGTGGCCCATGGGCCACTTACAGCCTGCCAAACTCGTCAGACTGGCCTGTCGACAAAATATTTTACCAGCTGTTCTTTTTTTTATAAATGCATACTTTTGAATACAATTACCTAATATAATGTCATCTGGAACTATCACTAGGAGAAAACAAACACAATTATATATTACTTCATGTATTCATGTACATAAATAAACTATACATATATAATTAGCTATGACTTTGTGATAAGTAAATGTGGCCCATCAAGTATTGTAATTATTTGTAAGTAGCCCAATGGAAAACTAACTGAATAGCCCTGTTGTACAGTGAAACCTCTTTAATAGAAACCCCGAGGAACTGAAATTTTGTAGTTTTTAATAATAATGTTTGCAATAACAGGCTTTTGTAATAATTATTAAAATTTATTTTTTTTTACAAAATTAAAAAATTAACTTTTGGATCTAGTATACTGAAAAGAAAGACTTTGGTACCACCAGCATTACTTATTTTTACCAGTCGACTTAAAGTTGGAATGTATTATAAATTAATAATTTTTTATACAAATTAACATTAAATGTCCATTCAAGGGCAAAAAAAAAATATTAAAGAGGTTTTACTGAATATTAATGGTGAAACACACTGATGGGCAGGATAATGCTATGTCTAAAACTTTAAAATGTGACTGCAAACTGACAAGAATACAGAGTAACTGCAACTACATGACCCATTCACCAATTATTTCAAACACAGAATTTTTTTAATTTACATGAACTAAATACTTTACACAATGTAGTGACAATTTGCTTGTCAGTATTCAGTACAACTGAAAACTTGGATGTACAGTAGAGTACTTTTTTTGAACGAATATAAAATAAACACCCGTATTCACGAAGAACACACACAAATAGTTACATACTATTAGAATTTCAGAAAAATTTATGGCTTTTCTGCATTTAACACAACATTCCAATAGGAACATTGAGTGCTCAATTTGGGGAATAACACTACTAAACCTGGGTTACAGTCATTTCAAGACATTCAAAACCAATGTTTGGAATTATCTGCATATTTATTAATCTAAAACTACCTGGAGTAGTTCCAGAAAACGTTTATAGAAAATGATTAAAAGTTGTTCCATGTGATCATGCCTAATAAAAATTGTGAAAATTTTTTTTTACATTTAGAAATTTTTTTTAATTTTAAGTGTGGTACAATTGCAGTTAATTTATTAAGATGGCATCTGCCAGCTGATTTCTACTTCACTGGAGCGGTATTTTTTTAACAGACTCATTTGTTACCAAGCATTGTTTAACAATGCATATCTTTTCTTTTCCAACTGACGAGCATACACGTATGGTACTTTTATTGTTCCAGTTTTAGAACGTGATAAGCAATTAATAATTAGGCTAATGAAAATTTAAGTAAGTTTCTCTCTCACTTATACTAAAAACTTGCTAATCATATTTTCAAACTGTTTTATTCAATTAAATGACGATATTTTTTTTTGAAGTCCCATAAAAGCATTTTTTTTAAAGTTTATTTTGACGCATGACACGTAGCTGGCAATACATCTTGTATGAATCTACGACTTCAACTAAGCTCGTGGGAAGCCACGGCACCCACATGGGACATCAAACACGAGACAGCTACAACCAGAATAAGATTGCTACACGCAGCTACCAGTAACACTAAATACGCACGTCAATCATGTGCCCCTTCCTAGCACCTGAATGAAGCCGGCCTGTCTCTAAGAAAGCGTCAGATGCCACTCGCTTCCAATCCTCGCCAAGAGAGCACAGCAAGGGATGACACCGCCCACACAGAGAGGAGCCAGCAGGCCGAATATGCCCGGCCAGCCCGAAGGAAAAAGAAGGAAGGCTCCATTCTGTATTTAGGGCCAGACGAGCCCCCAGAACAACAGTTGACANCCGAATATGCCCGGCCAGCCCGAAGGAAAAAGAAGGAAGGCTCCATTCTGTATTTAGGGCCAGACGAGCCCCCAGAACAACAGTTGACATCGAGTTGTCATCCTATTGGCTTCCTCTGCCTTGGCAACCCAGTAGCTACACTTATCACTGACGTGCTAGGGCTCTCTGCCTCCACCAGATCATCTACCAGCAAAGCTTGCTTCAATCCCCGATACACCCACTCCACTTGGGAGTGCTTACCCCGTCCCTTCGGGACTCCGCTAGACAACAGTAGGGTTAGAGTCGTTCTCAAGACTGTTTTATTAGTTGCTCTAGAAGTAGTTGCCTAACAGGTCCCCTTCACCTGTTATTAACATAACTTCCGCCGGTTACTTAGTAATCACGATAGTCTAGGAGTTAGTACAGGTCACCATGTTTATTCTACTCAGAATAAATACATTCAAATCTATGCACTGCATTCTGTTTCCAAGGGTGATATGTACCTCTCAACCCCCATGTAAACACCGTCCCGTCCCCCAAGGGAGAGGCAGGTGTCCGCATCTTGCCAAACAGTTTCCGACAGAGTAGGACTGTGGACTCCCTTAACTGGGCAGTACGTACATCGCAAAACACCTCACAATTCGCCGGCCACCCATACTGTGGGCCCAGTGTGAAAAGGCACTTGGCGCACACATACGGTAGAACCTCCTACTAGGTACACTCCACAAGGAAGCAACTGGACTACCAGAGTGAGATTCACTGGTTGGAGTGCTAGGACTGACAGGGTGTGACGTTACTGCATCTTGATACTCTAGCTAGAGAATTCTGTCACCTGCCCCTTGCTTGCTGCGACGACCCATAGAACCTACCTCATGCCATTTACCCGACGAGGAGGGACTAAGTGGGCCAATAAGAAGGCAGCCACAGCTCCTACAGCCAACCAATTGCCAAGTAACACATCCCAATCGGCCTTCAGTCTTTCCTCCCCTCGAGAACAGGCACAAGCTACCCGCCAACTGCAGTGGCCTCACTCCGATTACATAAAGCAAAGAAAAAGCATGATAACTTATGTTTTCCAAAGAAAATTCCAAGTCACTAGATAAACTTTGCCCACATTTTTGTAAGATATTATTTGCTAAAGCTCTCTGAGAATGGCTCAATCACTCCCGTCCAGGAAACCTGAGGCTGTTGTAAAAGGCCTCACAAAATATATTTGTTTTACACTAACAAACGAAATGGAGCAACATCTTGTAGGTAGTCGTAAACGTTGTAATGACACAGTATTATAAATTTTCGGGATACGCGGTTCATTTTCTTTCATTTAACGGGGTTTCGTAATATTTTATCGGGATTCAAAATTAAAGTCGTGGTGGTTAGTTTATTATGGTATAACGTTGTAATAATTCCGTTGTGGGAAACTTTCACACTAGAATTATTATATAATGCCGCACAGTTGGCGCCATATTGTAAAGTTTCGCCGTTTACACTGTCGACTGTTTACTTGCCACAGCTTGCTCAGGGTAGAAACACGAGACTCGTAGAATTGAACATTATTAATTAAGAATGAAGAAGTTCCAAATTAGTNGAGGAGGGACTAAGTGGGCCAATAAGAAGGCAGCCACAGCTCCTACAGCCAACCAATTGCCAAGTAACACATCCCAGTCGGCCTTCAGTCTTTCCTCCCCTCGAGAACAGGCACAAGCTACCCGCCGACTGCAGTGGCCTCACTCCGATTACATAAAGCAAAGAAAAAGCATGATAACTTATGTTTTCCAAAGAAAATTCCAAGTCACTAGATAAACTTTGCCCACATTTTTGTAAGATATTATTTGCTAAAGCTCTGTGAGAATGGCTCAATCACTCCCGTCCAGGAAACCTGAGGCTGTTGTAAAAGGCCTCACAAAATATATTTGTTTTACACTAACAAACGAAATGGAGTAACATCTTGTAGGTAGTCGTAAACGTTGTAATGACACAGTATTATAAATTTTCGGGATATGCGGTTCATTTTCTTTCATTTAACGGGGTTTCGTAATATTTTCTCGGGATTCAAAATTAAAGTCCTGGTGGTTAGTTTATTATGGTATNTTCGTAATATTTTCTCGGGATTCAAAATTAAAGTCCTGGTGGTTAGTTTATTATGGTATAACGTTTATCAGGAATCCGGTTGCCATTTCAGAAATCTTAGTTTGTGTTACGCATCAACATTAGATTAAAAGCCTTTCCAAACTACGTCGACAGTTTTGTTCTGGAAGTTCAATTATGACGCATTTTGGATGGCACTGCTTGCTCTGACGGCGCAGTTAAGCGGGCTACGCAGTTTGGATAGCGTAGGAAGAGCGTGCGTGGCGGCCTACACCAGGCCCTTATCTGTGAAGAGGCAGCACAAATACTTGTGCGCATATCACCGGGCAGCAGTGGATAACAAGCAGTCGACACCTTTCAGTAGTAGACTGAGTGCTCGCCTAGGCCGCGTTGGGCGTGGCGCATAACCCCCACACCGGCAAACTTGAACTGGCTAGTTTATTTCTCCGCCGGTGTAGGAAGTCGCTGCCTTTGTTTTTACTTCGGGCAAGTTTTTATGACGTAAATAATAAACGACTGTGGCGCTGCTCTCTAGTTTGTCTTTGTATCGGTGAACCCTGTTCGTACTCGGCATACCTGAACACTATGTGAACTGTGGCATTTTTAATAAATAAAAGTAAATACTAATAAACTGGAACTTGACTACATTCTTTGGTAATTAATTGGCCCCTTTTTTAAAATTATGACAGCATGAAAATAAACAATATCGTTGCCATGTGGCCGATCAGCTGATGGCGGAAGGATACGTAGTCAGATGTAAACAGTGGCGCTACTTTTGCCGAGCTGTCAAAAAGTGGCCTTCTTATATGGTACAGAGTATACTGTGATATGAAAACAGTCTAAAAAATAATCAAATATAAAATAACACATGTATATGCCACGAAAAAAAAAACTAGTTTGTAATTACAAAAGAAATAAGATAAAACACACGGACCAGTTAAACAAATGAATAACAGTAACACAGATTTATGCAATTAACACCCTGACACAATGAAGATGAACACACACATACGACATGCCAACTAAGTGGAGGACAAAACAGACAAGACATTAGACTTCCTTTCACAAAATTAGTTCCAAGTTTAGACTCGGTAGCTCCATGCAGCATGCAGAAAAAAAGCACCTAACTACAGTATTATGCCACCACCAAGCAAGACAACATGGAATCCAAAACGAAACACACTTGAGAGAATGGATCATCTTGCAAAAACTATTATGTATTTGTCTTCATCAATCCCACTGCAGTACTTCCAACAAAAAAGAAAATACATTTAGTCCAGCCAATAAATTCTTTTGTAATGCCATTCACTCACTAGTAATTGAAGACCAATTTAATTTAAGTGTACAGTACCTGCTCACAACAAATGACTACACACTCAAACCTCGTTTGTACGGCACTCGGTTCGTATGGACGCCTTGTTTATAAGCATAGATTTTCGGGGGGAAAAAAAAGTGTGAAAATCCATTAACACACAGTTGCAAGCTGCCACATTTATAAACAAAACAAGTTGTACAGGATCTACCCTTGCGCAATGCATCGCATGGCAGATATTCATTAAAATTTATTCTTGCTAGCATGACGCACACAACCAAGGTCATTGATCTGTGTAGTTCCACAGCGCAGCTTCCATTGACATAGTTCTCTATTCCATGCCGTACTTGTCTGCAGATATATGCACCTGCAGCAAGGAGCAAGGCACATTCCTTACCCCGCCGCATGGCAACTATGCCAGCCAATGGTGATGTTACAGCGTGCCACACGGTGGGAGGGGGACACCCCCCTACAAACACACACACACACACACACACACACACCAACTGCCTTTTACCCTCCTTTTTCTTCCTTGCCTGTTCCACAAAACCTTGTTGTTCCCATTAAAGCCAATTTTTTTTAAGTCTCAGCAGTATTCACCACATTTTGATGAAAACACGTTTACCAATTAAAGTAATGTACCCTTTAATAAAAGGATTTTTTTTCTGTGATAATATGTTTCCAAATGTAATTTGCTACTGATGCTAGGTTTTATTTGAGACTGTAATACCATTGCATTTCTCTCTCTCTCTTTTTTTTTTTTTGCATTTGTTATGTATATACACAGAACGAGTACAGTTTTGAAATTAAGAGGTTTACAAGCCAAACTATTACTGCATATTTCATTAATGTAAAATATCTCTTTACGTGGGAAATGTAAACACGGCCTGTGCTGCAATATGCTGTACATTAGGCCTATGTACAATTCCACAGTCCATTTTTTTTGTTAATTTTGTCTCAGTGGTAATTTCTGCACAACTGAGGTATCATCTTGCTCAGGCCGTGTTCCAATTGGCATATTTTGTTAACAAAATGGTGATTTGGCCAGATTATTTCTACAAATCGATGGCAAATCTTAGTAATTTGCTTTTTGTCAGCTTTGAAGCTGATAAATTAACAAGTACAAAATACCAAATTGCAACCATGTTAGTTTTGCCTGTTTGAAACATTTAAATACATACATAGGTGATGTCATTGGAATAAACAAATGTGTATCATTCCTACTCACAACAATTATTTCACAAAGTTAAGTTGTTGAAATATTTTTTGAAAGTAACCATTTTACATAATAGTTTTATTTTATAATTTTTAATTTTGAAATGGTTTTCTAACAACTTTCAAGACTATTTCTGTAACTACAGTAGAACCAGTTTTTTACATGCTCTAATTTTATACATTATTCTACAGTCAACTCTCGATTCTGCAACGTTTCCACTGTTCCTGGGAAAAAGGTAGTTATTTTGAGAGGGTCATTATTGGAAAATCGTTTCATGGTTCCCCAAAAAAGGATTGTTATTTCGAGAGGGTCGCTATTCCAAAGGTCTTAGAATCAAGAGTTGACTGCATTTTGCACACATTTTCTTTTATTCACTGCAATGCACACACAGCAGAAATTTCCTTCTTGTAACATTTTCCTGTATTTTACAACATTTTTTCCTGGTCTCTTGAGATGTGTAAAACGGGTTCCACTGAATTAGACTTCTTGGACTTTTAATCTCGGAATCATGATACACAAAAATAATAGTAGCATGGCATGCAAGACAGATAATTGCAGTGGTGTTCCAATTTCAAACTAACAAAATGCTAAATACAAATTATACAAAACTATAAAGTATCAACTTTAAACAAATTGGATCATAGCATCATAGTACATAACCCTATTAAATTTACTTATATTTCATCAATGAAAAGCATATAAAACATCTTATTTCCTCACAGAAAATGTAAACATGAGCCATAGTGCAGCTGTTGTGTTGGTCATATGTATGATGCTGCAGTCTGTTTGTTTTGTTAATTTTAGCTCATTCAGTAGTCTTTTTGCATAACTGGGTTACTTGGCAGACGTACTAGGCTGGGGTTTGGTAGACCTACCAGGCTAGGACTTGGTGGAGGTAACAGACTGCGGCTTGGTGGCACCAACAGGCATGAGTTAATCAATGTTGTGAGCAAACTTGGCATTTTTAGCATACAGAAGGGTGAAGTTGTCTACATTGACAACTATGAAACGAGTGTGCTGGCAGTAGTCTGCAATATCAGGCATAGTTTTATTCTAGTTAGCTGCTATCTCTCGCATGGATCAGTACAAGACCCACTTCTTGTATGGCTGCAGCAACAACACTGAGCTCTGCCTAGCTTCTCCTTGAAATTCAGCTTTAACTGGAAGATTCCATGGTCCAGGGGCTGAACGATGCTAGTGGAGTTCAGTGGCAAGAACAAATTGTATGGGGATAGTCTTGAAAACTCAGGACTTCCTGACAGTATACAATTCTTAGTGGTTTCATTCATGTTGCAGGACAATACCACGTGGCATTCTTTGCTTCTCTTTGCAACCTTGCAAGCATTGCATTTGAATGCAAGAGTGTGATATGGCCACACATAGTAGAACATGTCAGTCTCATTTGCACTGTAGACATCGCAAAGCTAACAGCACTTAGGATGTCCATGAATGTGGGCAGTCACTCTGTCAAAACTGCCTAGTAGACTGAATAACTTTCCTTTTTAAAGAGTTTCAGCAACCCTTACATCTTTGATGTGCTTATGGGCGTGTTCCGAGTTGGCTGAATCACTCCAGCAAAGCCTGTTCCAGGTCTGAAGGCCCACAAAATTTTAACATCTTCACCTTCAAATTCTGACAGTTCTTCTGCACTGCCTTCACGATGGCCTCATTCTTCAGAATAGAAAATATGGTAGACTACACCATGCCATGCTGTATACATCTGCCACAATTTCATGTATTTTTGCTGGAGTGTGATGGCCTCTCTTGCTTCCACTCATATAGTCAGAAACACACCAAGAATGTAACCTAAAGGTAGCTTAGGTCGCCAAAACATTGTTGGAAAATAAATCTAAAAAACATACCATAAATAAAAATCCAAGTAAAATACAGTTATCAGGTTGTCAATATCAATAAATACAACTCAAAACAAATCCAAGCAAAATCCAAATCGTAGTCAATACAGAAGAAGAAGAAAAAAAATCACAGAGTTTTTATAGCATTAGACATACAAAACTGTATGTAGCTTCAAATGAAACTCTTTAGTATAATGTGTTGTACAATCACAGAAACGAATATGGGCAGAAAACATAGGTTATATGGGTAGAGTTTATTTGTGCCACTTAATGTACACATTAATAGCAATGCTGGCTGGTGCTGTAGCTATGGGTGGAGTGTGGAATACTGAGTACTTGTCTATTTCCTCACAGAAATATGTACAGCATGGAAAAGAAAACTGCACCATCAAAAGAAATGCTGTGAAACAACTAAGCACATAAATGACCAGGTTACAGCCTGATAGTAACAAATTTTAATGCAGTTATGCTGCTTTTTTNAAAGAAAACTGCACCATCAAAAGAAATGCTGTGAAACAACTAAGCACATAAATGACCAGGTTACAGCCTGATAGTAATAAATTTTAATGCAGTTATGCTGCTTTTTGTTAATTTCACCTTGAAATGCATCACTAAAGTATAGCAACCCTACAATCTGTAGTTTTTTAACGTCGTAGGTTTGAAACTGTATTTTAATTGATTTCCCCCACAATTTCTACAAATCTTACTGGAATTTTTTTATATTTCTTATTTTTGAGTGCAATATTATTCTATTATTTGAGACTTCCTTGAAATCTGTCAGACAAGGTATCTGTTTAACTCGGATGCTGCGAAATCGAGGTTTGCATGTAAACTAACAAATGGAAGACTACTCACAGCACTTTCATCATCGCAGCAAGCTGCACAGGTACAACTGGTTGCATGTGGCGTGAGGATACCTTCATCGATCAAAGTCTGCAAACTGCGACCCCCAAACCTGTGACAGGGCAANTGGTTGCATGTGGCGTGAGGATACCTTCATCGATCAAAGTCTGCAAACTGCGACCCCCAAACCTGTGACAGGGCAATGTAACCATCAACATACATACATCTGCAATTCATTGGCTAATGAATTAATCACTCCTTTTCAAACAAATCTCAGAGTTACCGTACAGTTGTACACTCACAGCTTTCAACACATTAAAAATTACTTGGCATGTCTTCCACATATTTANCCAGAGTTACCGTACAGTTGTACACTCACAGCTTTCAACACATTAAAAATTACTTGGCATGTCTTCCACATATTTATCCATGTACCACCCACACATTTTCTTCCAGAAACTAATTTGAAAGTTGCAATGCGGGTATTACATAAGACTGCTTTTCACTCTTCTGACAAGTGCAAGGATGGCCTCGTCCAAGTGACTTTGACAGATTCAAAGCAGATATTTGTTACGGGAGGTGGAATGTAAAGGTGGCTTTCAGGCTGGTTCGCACACACAAGATNACAGATTCAAAGCAGATATTTGTTACGGGAGGTGGAATGTAAAGGTGGCTTTCAGGCTGGTTCGCACACACAAGATATTAAGGTTTTCCAAAGACAAGTTCACCCGACGAGTGAGTTTCTAGTCGTGTTACCCATTGCCCTCCCCTCCTCCGCAGGCAGGAAGCAGCTCATGTATTAGATGGTAAAATTGTATAAACCACATAAAATGCACTTCCCTATTTCCAAGAAGTCAACTTTTTTCAAAAACATTTCAAATAAATATGGTATAGCTCGGTATACCGGTTTTTCACAAGATGCAAAAATCACAAAATTTTCATGAAATATGCATTGGTTATTTAAAATCGCAAAATAAACAAATACTTTGCGAAAACACTTAATAATTGTGTAAGATTGGCATGTGAAGTAGTAAAAGCGTAGTTGGTTTGAGCAGATAATCACGATAGTTTGTGCTGAATCAATTTTTACAATGTTTGCATAATTGATCGCTTGTCAGAACGACATTTGATAGAATTGAATAAGTCATTAAAACAGCTTTAAAGTGGCAATTGTTTAGGTTATCAGATAAACACAATTTATTAAACTGGATGTTAAGGTTTTGATCAGGCAGTGTAATTCACACCGGGAGAATTTTACACTTTTCATAATTTTAACATGTAAAAGTATTACAACAAAATATAAAGAGGATGTGTGTACTGTAAACGTACAAATGCCAACAGCAACAGCGCCACACATTAACAAGAACAATATTGCTCTGGTGCAAATAAACATTTCGCTAATCTCAATAGCAAAGATTGAGAAAACCAAAATCTGAAAGGATGAATACGTAATTTCAACCAAACTGGTATTTATGGTGGAAAGCGCAAACAGATACTATCGAGTGATTTAGTAGAATCTTATTTTCTTATAACCTAGAAATTGTGTAATCAAAGATACATGAATAAATTTAACCAGTTTTACAAGTTACATGGATTAAGTTCTTCCAATAAAATTGTTCTGCTAAAGCAAAATGTGAATAGTTTTTTTAATAGTTGCATTTTTTCAGTAGTTTTGTATTCTGTGTGGGAATCATGCTGGTGAATCAAGCCTTTGCTTACTGTGCGCATCGTTTTTGAATTCGCTCCTCTGTAAGGTGGCCTGCTCCTTGGCCGACTCACGGATCCCCTCCTGTTTTCTCCCCTCATTTCCCTTCCTTGATTACTCCTCCTCGTACGTCAGTTTTTCTTAATTATATAAGTTGTTACATGCTTTGCGCAGCATTCATTCTATGCCTGTGAAGAAGATTCTCGGGTTGACGCCTGCTAGAGTTAATTTAAATTGTAATATGAGCTAAAATTTCCATTTACCCATCCTTGGATGAGGGTGTTATGAGAGACAGTTTAAATAATGTAGTTGCGTGAGCGGCTGATTATGTTGGCGCTTGTAAAACGGTGAGTCGTAGTCGCAACTTTTCATTTGTGGGTCAGTTTAGTGTTTTTTTAAAAAAATGCGTGGCATAGTATTGTGTTTGTCTAGGGCTTTTCAGCGAGTTTGATTTTTTCTAAATTCTGGTTTTGGACGCCTGCCTAAATTGTAGTTTTGGCCCGACTAATTTCTTGCTTCTTTGTAGAGTTCTAGTTGCCCTATCATTTACTTTAAGTTTAATTGTCGTCGTTAATTGTTTATTCGATGGAGCTATAATTAGGGTCTACGGACTGCTTCCATCAATTCACTATTTTAACGTATTATTTTATTTCAGATTTTAACTTGTATTTTCATATAAAGGAGGCTTTACTGGGTCTGAAGCAGTGGCAAGTCAAATTGCTCCACCAAATACTGTAATGATGCAATATTCTTAATTTTTCGGGACTCAGGTGTAAAATTCTTTCGTGTGTATGAAGCTTTGGAAAGTGTCGTAATATTTTTAACGGGTTCAAGTTTAAAGCCGCGGTGGCTCGTTTCCCGTGTTTGTTTATCGGGCTGACGTCTGCGGGTTACGTTTATCAGAAGTCCGGTTGTGTTTCGTTTCAAACATCGTTGTTTTTGGGAAGCGTCAGCATTAATTAGATTAGTTCGTTTCTGTGGATCAGGCAACGTCAACAAGTTTTAGTTCCTTCGGCGCATTTTCAGGCAACGTCAACAAGTTTTTGTTGTACGAGAGGTTCATTTATGTTGGCAGCACAGTTTTAGTTTCCTGCGGCGTAGTTACGATAACGTTGTGGAGAGCACGTTGTGGAGAGCGTGCGTGGCCAGGCCGTTATCTCAGGAGAGGGGGGTAATAGGCAGCATAAAAAGGGCATCTGTCTGTCGCCCTCGGAGCAGTCTTATTCAAGTCAGTCGTCAGGGAGAGTTACTTCACGTCGCCTGTGAGGGCAGNGTCGCCCGTGAGGGCAGGTCAGAACAGTAGTCGTCGTAGTACAATGATAGTCTAGGTCGTGTCGTGTGTGACGTGAACCCCCACATAGGCCACTAGACTTTATTATTTTATTTCTCTGCCGGTGTGGGAGGTAGCCGCATATGATATTTATTTTTATGCAAGTTTTGAGACAATAACCGGTAAACTACTGTGGCGCTGTGTCTGTACTTTTATATTTATCTCAAGAGAGGTTCGTACTCTGCATACTAAATCTCCGTACTAAATCTTCGTATGTGAACTGGGTCATGGAAATGATAAATAAAGTATAGAACAAAATACAAAATACTCTGGAACTTTATTTCTTTCTTAAGTAACTAGCGTTCAATTAACTGAGTCTCGTGTTTCTACCTTCTGATCTAGTCGAGGGCAAGCCATGGCAACGTAAACATTCGGCAGTGTAACAAGTGCCGAACGTTACAAAGATGGCGCCCACCTATGCGGCAGCAATATTAATATAAATACAACTAAAACTAACGAGGCCCGCACCAAGACAATACCTTGAATTTATTTAGTCTTCTATGTAACTATTTTTATTTTAGAAAAGTTTTAATATTACCATGCTCGTTTCTTCAATTAAATATTTATTGCATATTTTGTAGTAACGTAATACTTTTGAATAAGCAATTCCACAGCCATTTAATCTTTTTGTACGAGTGTTTGAAATATTTATAGTCAATAGTTACTTTTTGTTATTTTTTTAAATATTTTACACTACTTGGCTTGTTTGCCAATTAAATATTTATTGTACTTTGAATTATGCAATACTTTGAAAGAGCAATTTAATCTATTTGAATGAGTATTTTAATAAATATTTTTTGCTTTGTGAGCCATTGGCCTTTAGAACTTTATATGTAATTTTTTTTTTTTAAATGTTTAATGGAAATGTTCAATCCTAAGGTGCAGCTAACTTGGAAAAAATTCTGAAATTACTGAGTTTGAAAGTGACATAGCCTTTGTATCATTTGTGCTACGGCACAATATAATGTTTTGCGGAGGAAAAATTGGTTGAACATGTACTTTATTGTTTGGAATTATGAATTAAATAAAAAAAATAATTACCAACATTTTTAATAAAGATTTAGAAAAAGTACCAAAAATGTATACTGAAAACACCAAATCAAAATAATGAAATCATTAAAATATTTGCACAGAAAACAGGTGTGTCTAGGTATAGGCTGTCACATTTAGTTCTGTACCATATTTATAGCAAGTGCAACATAACCATGCACTCATACACAAGGTTTTTTAAAAAAAATTTGTAAAAATATTTATTCCCGGGACGATATTCAGAATGTGGGGCGCAGGTCTTGAAATTGGTGTTGTACATGGGTCAATACAATATTGTTGCATGACAAGACTAGCATGTAAGCTCACGGCATATAGTTGTGTGTAGTGTGTTCTCCCACGAGGCCTTACACTGCTGTTGCAACCAGCAGCAACTACCAAGTATTCATTCCTACACAACTTGCCACCTAACCTAGCAAGGTGGACTCGCATTTGGGAGGACCGGAGTTTGAATCCCAGTCCGCCCACCTGATTTCGGTTTCCAATAGTTCCCAGAATCACCCCATGCAAATGCTGGAACAGTTCCTTACTACAGGACATGACCAATGCCTGTCTTTAGAATGAAATGATAACATATTAGAATACATACGACTCTCTGTTGATGCCAACGCTGCATAAAATTTTAGCAGGAAAAAAGTTCCACTATACTGGAAAATTTAGCTTGGTATACCAGGACATTGGCTTTAAATCCGACCCAGTTTGACACCTCCACTTTAAGATGTGCATATATGAACACACTGAGAGGGAGGAAAGGGATTTTACAAGAACTGTTTACGGTATTTTATGTTTTGTGAATTGTAAACACACACAAATGGAACTATGCACATATAGTGCATCAATAAGTCAAAAGCTTAAGATAGATATCTGAAAACATAAATAGAATTGCAATACAATAAACACGACGTAAGTAGGCCACCAACAGTCAATAATTTCAAACATATTCCAAACTTCAGAACCAAAAAGAGAAGGTAAAAGCCAGACATATCAGGAAGCGAAACACCACACGCACAATAACTAGCATGGTGAAACGATCACAAGACTGTGGACTGAAGGAGGGAAAGGTGGGATGTGTAACTTGTGCTGTTATTAGCAGGCCTTGTTGCTATGTGTGCGATAGTGGACCACTACAGTGGTCACGAGAGATAACAAGGGTAAGAGTGATATGGCGAAAGGGGTGGGTGTAGAACCAAGCTTCCCTTCGTGACTTCACGTGTTGCGCACAGGTAGGCCAACGTTCAGGTATGGGCACAAAACAGCGAACTCACTCCAAACCCCCACAAAAATGTTTTTAACAGATTTTCACTATTTTTTTTTTTTTTTTTTTTTTTTTTTCATATTGTGACATACCAATTAAGATGAGCAGCCCTACAATGCATATATTTAATCACTGTGCACTAGCTAACATATTTTAATAAATTTTAACTTTGGTTTCTTACATTTCTGCCAGCTCATAAAATTATCAAAATGTTATTTGGTTAATTGGGTAAGATGTTAATCCTTGGAAATTTATAATTCTAGTTAAATCAGGTACATACTCGTAAATAAAATTGGATCTTGACTAATGTTCTCGCATGCAAGCTCAGGTTTTCCTCCACCACCACACTGGCATGCATGTGGCATTCACTTGACAGACTTACTGGACATGGTATCAACAGACTCTCCTTCTACAAACACCTCAAGTTAAATTACAAAGCATAGCATAAGGTATAGGGCCAGAGTAAACATTGCTGTAACATTAAATAGGACCATATTAGCATATTGCAAACTGTTCTCATAGCTTGAGACACATCCCTCAAAGTGACAGCAGTCGCAGACAGATAGGGATATTGTTGGGCTAAGTAGATGACTGGCCATCCACAGGGTGACTTGTCAACAACATTCTAGGGACTGCTTACCCGACACTGCACACGAGTTTTACTAGCAGTACATCAGCAGCCATGCCATCTCATCTTGATGAAGTCCAGCAAACTGAACTCAGCTGAGATCTCATCTGTTTTCCCAGATGACTTGGGAGCAAACATGATGGATGTGTACTCCGCCATGAACTGCACCAGACACTAGTATCATCACACCTGACAGAAAATCTTACCAAGGAAAACATACTGTATCTGTGCTATGGCACATTCTCTGTTTCACNGTATCATCACACCTGACAGAAAATCTTACCAAGGAAAACATACTGTATCTGTGCTATGGCACATTCTCTGTTTCACCTCCCAGGAACCCTGTCCACTTCATGTGAGGGTATTAGAGTCCTATCTCGACATACACGTAGCAGACCCTGGGTCTAAGAGTGACGGATGCATCTGTAAGCAGCAGAAAAAGAGACTAACATGCTACAACAACAATGAACACACAACAAATGATGTAAATGTGATCCTGGTGAGCGCCATCTAACCATGGGCACGTTCTCATTCACCTACACAACTACACGAGCATCAGTAAGTAGCCAGGCGTAGCAGAGTTCACGATTTTCTGATAGGCATGTGACCACCACACTTTCAGCCATGACAACTTCTGCCCTACTTACTGTTTCCATGACATAAATCAGCTCCTGATAAGTGGAAAAGTGAGTAAGAATCATGGCCCTGGTTACGATAATAACTGCATTCACATCTAGAAAGGAACTACTTGCCTATTTGACCAAAGTGTATTGAGACCTAGGTGAAAGAAATATGCACTTCCACCTAATGCACACCCCACCCTTGAGACCCACTTCACTTAGGGGAACAAAGGGGCATCCCACTGCACATAAGTCGCCCAGTAACAGCAGAGATGGGCCC
>NQII01010313.1:15319-40992 GCA_002778355.1 Clitarchus hookeri | reverse complement strand
GTGTAGAAATCAGTGAATGTTTGATTGTTGTTAAGCTAAGTGGCCACTGGAGGCAATGCTCCGTATGGAGGCATGTCAGTAAATGGAAGCCGGCCCACTACAGAGTGCAAGAGCAGTGGAGAACGCGAGGAAATATTTATGCTTCGGAATATTCCGCTTGTCCTCGAGAGACTTCGGATAGTCACGCCACTGGCTTGCTGCACTTTTGAACGACGCCATCTTGGGCGCCCAGTTTGGATGTTCTTAACCTTGGGGTGTCCGCCTTCATGTTTCTGTCCGCCATAGTGTCTGTTGTCTTTTTTTCTTCTCATTTTCCTCTCTTATTACCTTATTTTCCCTCGAAACATGTGAAATTCCCTCGAAAGTCACAAAAGTTTTTCGTAAATTAATTTTTGATTTTATTGCCATCGTAGCTGCCCATCCGCCATGTTGACAGGCCCGGAAAATACACATTTCTGGTTATGTTGTGCTGCAAAATTAATAACCTGATTGAAATAAATATAGCCTTTCTAAGTTAAAACCAGTTTAACCACTTAATTTGTATAAATGGCTAAATTTTTGCTTGTGTTAAGTGAGTGGTGATCGAAAAGTGGTTATCCTCCATCTTGGATTAAGTGGGACAATTTTCATTTGGTTTTATATACTTTTTTATATGATTGTAGACATAAGTGATTCGTGTGCTGTGTATACAGACTCATATTTCCAAGGTAAATTCGGATTTAATGGCACAACCTTCGCTTAAGAAACAGCATATTTTTGTACATAAAATGTTTTTTAAAAATATATTACACAAGTTTAAAAGTGAAAAGCCTAAATATATCAAGAGACGTGTTTGAAAACTAATTTTTCAAGGTAAATTCGAACATGTCACAACCGTCGCATAAGCAGAAGTCTAATTACTATAAATAAAAAGTTACACATAGTCTATTCTCGGTTTCTTTACACTTTTTGAATCTAACATTTGAAAAATCGTCGTATGTATGACATGTTTTTTTATACTTAATATGCCATCCATCACAAACGTTTTATACTTCTGTTAACGTAAAAGTGCCTAATTTTTGGTTCAATTAATATTTTAACTGGTATTTTATTTTAAAATGTTAATACTTCATACGTAATTAAATTGTATTGAAACAGTGAGAAAACAGGTGTGCTGGTAAGAAATAGTTATCATGGAAAATCTTATTACACTAAGTGCGCACGAATGCGGTGCGTTGTCCCTTTCGTGTAATTTTCTGGACTCGGCTAAGCTTTGTTTGCAGGAGGCGGTGGAATATCCTGGAAGTATAACTTTATCAGGGCTTCAGAAAAGTTCGAAGTAAACGTGAATGGAGTATATTAGGTTAAAGTTCAACTTTTAAATTTGCGGATATAGAAACTGGTCAAAGTTTGTTACCATGCCAATCTGCGCCTTGCCACTGTTGATTGTGGTTACGTGGGCGGACATCCACAACGCCGCTCCTTGCAAAGCATTGCCGGTCCTTGCCTCTAGTCATCGCTCTGCTTTACTGGCTGCAGTTCACTGCAGTGTATTACACTTCTTGAGAGCATTTGTTCCCAGTTCATTGAACAGATTCACCAGTACATGACAGCTTATGTGGACTATTATTACACTCTATAATGGCAGTGATTCAGGTCTAAAATGTGTTTTAGCCCCATCCGTATAGACTCCTTGTACAGCTCGTGCATGGCCTCCTCAATTACCTGACCCCAGTTCTTTGTATGTTTGGCTACGAGAACAGCTGCATACTTCAATGTAACCAATTCTCACAGACAACGTAGTACACTGCAGGGGCACGTGTACAATTACTGTAATAACATCTGAGATCAGCTGGAAAATTGTAATTCTCTGNATCTAACATTTGAAAAATCGTCGTATGTATGACATGTTTTTTTATACTTAATATGCCATCCATCACAAACGTTTTATACTTCTGTTAACGTAAAAGTGCCTAATTTTTGGTTCAATTAATATTTTAACTGGTATTTTATTTTAAAATGTTAATACTTCATACGTAATTAAATTGTATTGAAACAGTGAGAAAACAGGTGTGCTGGTAAGAAATAGTTATCATGGAAAATCTTATTACACTAAGTGCGCACGAATGCGGTGCGTTGTCCCTTTCGTGTAATTTTCTGGACTCGGCTAAGCTTTGTTTGCAGGAGGCGGTGGAATATCCTGGAAGTATAACTTTATCAGGGCTTCAGGAAAGTTCGAAGTAAACGTGAATGGAGTATATTAGGTTAAAGTTCAACTTTTAAACTTGCGGATATAGAAACTGGTCAAAGTTTGTTACCATGCCAATCTGCGCCTTGCCACTGTTGATTGTGGTTACGTGGGCGGACATCCACAACGCCGCTCCTTGCAAAGCATTGCCGGTCCTTGCCTCTAGTCATCGCTCTGCTTTACTGGCTGCAGTTCACTGCAGTGTATTACACTTCTTGAGAGCATTTGTTCCCAGTTCATTGAACAGATTCACCAGTACATGACAGCTTATGTGGACTATTATTACACTCTATAATGGCAGTGATTCAGGTCTAAAATGTGTTTTAGCCCCATCCGTATAGACTCCTTGTACAGCTCGTGCATGGCCTCCTCAATTACCTGACCCCAGTTCTTTGTATGTTTGGCTACGAGAACAGCTGCATACTTCAATGTAACCAATTCTCACCGACAACGTAGTACACTGCAGGGGCACGTGTACAATTACTGTAATAACATCTGAGATCAGCTGGAAAATTGTAATTCTCTGAGAAACAGGGGCGAAAGGTGTGTGTTAATAATATGTAACACCGCGGTGTGGCCTGGTGTCATAGTCGCCAGAGGACGTATGTTTTGCAAGAACACCTGCAGCTTAAGTGATGTGGAAAGTCTCTCAATGCGCGAGTTCCCGAAACGTAACGTCCGCAACAGAATCTGAACTACTTAATACATTTTTATTGGGCTAGATTTACTGACATGTTATTTGAAAGCAGGGAACTTTAATATGCAGTAATAGTTAAAACAGTCAATTGTTTTAGATTAAAAATGTATTTAAGCAGAAATCAGTTAAAAAATGAAACAGTTGTATAAATATCAACAAAACAACATGGTCCATTTTTGTACAATATTAAAATGTATGTATCTAAAATATACACTTTAAAAATAAAGACTATTTTTTAATGAAATGAATTACTCTTCAAATGTGATAATTCTTATTTTTAAATTTGGTAGTATTAAAATGATATGTATTAAATATTTTTAAAAAATTATTTTCGCATAAGCATTGGTTTTGTGGATTCGCTAGGTTATCATTCGAAAAAAATGTCAACAGTTTTTAATCGAAATCTATTCATTACGAGGTCTTTCCACTGAACTCGCACGATAGCAGTGGCAAGAGCAGTTGTCCTGCAGACGGCAGCCGTCACCTTCGTCCTGCGCCCAGGACAGCAGAGAGGACACTGGCTGGCCGCTGGAGTCGCACTGGTTGAAGGTAGCGCCGGACATGCCCAGCGTGCCGTAGTTCGCCTTCACGCCGCACAGCAGCGCTGTGGCGCAGGCTGCGGAGTCACCCACCTGGGCGTCGCTGTTGTACGTCTGCAAGCACACGCCCCACAGCCATCAGTCTCTACACATCGCTCTCTCAATGCAGTTGGTTTGTACGAACGTAGGTGGCATTGAAGGAGCACTAGTCCTCAAATGCCTCCTCGGAGCCAGAACTAAGCACGCCGTCAGTTTAGGCGCCCAAATAGAGAGCAAAGTTGTGTAAAAACTGTTCTACGTCTCTCAACGGTTTCTGCTTACGAATAGCTTTTAGGATTTTTTCACATCCTATTCCCGTCTCTAGTGTGATTTTTTAAAAAGTGAAATGGGCTAATACAATTTAAGCTATAAAACATCCGGTACAGGCTACTGAACACAGCATAGAGGCAGTCAACCCTCCTTCGTCTTTATTGTTACATCACGAGACGATAGGATCACCACTGGAAGTCCTGAGAGGTGAGTTAATGAGATAACCACTACACGTCAGTTCACTGCTTGTCCGTAAAGGCCACGAGACATGTGATGTGAGTAGCCAGGTCGCCTTTAGCGCTCCCACGCTTATGGACCTCGGAGACACAACATACCTGCAGCCAGACGACCTTCTTAACAGAGAATGTGGTTTTGCAAGCTCCGCTAAAACCGGCAAATATTCTCTCACTCGCGCACCACATACGATAAATACTTCTCACGTAAATATACTGCATCTAGCCCAGTAACGCCCTTCATAGAGTAAGAGGTTCCTTATATTAGATATAAAAGCTATAGTTTATTCGCGGTTTCTTCAAACATTTTGAATCAAACCTTAGAAAAATCCCTTTTTGTATTAGGTGTTTAGTTCTTTCCTAAATATGCCGTGTATCATAAGCGTTTTATACTTGTGTTCATAAAAGCTCCCTTTTTTTGTTAAATTGAAATATTATGTGTATATTTTATATATATATATTAAAATGCTTCGTTTATAAAAATTACTAATAAAAATAGTGAGAAAACATGAGTGTCGGTAACGCCTACTAAGAAATAGTTCTTATACAAAATATTATGATATTACGACAGAACACGCACAAATGTGGTGCGTTGTCCTTAAGTGTAACTTTCAATACTTAGTTAAGCTTAGTTTGCACGAGGCGGAGGAATATCCTGGAAGTAGAACTTTAGCAGGGCTTCAGAAAATGTGAAGTAACCGTGAATGGATAATATCCATGTAGCAAACAACAAGCAGTTGACAGTTTTCCAACTGTTGGCAGTGCTGGCAAACGTTCGCATTTAAAACTGTCAGAATTTCTTATATTTGTTAAAATCAGGTCATATCAATAAAAGTGAATTTCCCTATGTATTCAGCGAGTGCTCTCGCAATTATTATTAGAATTCAACACAAGTCCCACAAGCAGAAGGAAGATAAAATTCTAACTGTTACTTACTGTTTGGAAAATATTTACAACATGTTTACGGGCTATTTATGGAATATCAACTGTTACCTTCTGCTGGGGAAATATTAGAAGTGAGTCAATGGGCAATTTATGGAATGCCAACTGTTGCAAACCTAGGCCCCGTCTATGATATGCCAAATGTTTCTTGCAACTCAGGAAACTTTATCAGGATTCTTATGACTAATATATGTAATGCTGGAGACATATTAGCGACAATTACATG
The DNA here is from genome assembly GCA_002778355.1 of Clitarchus hookeri. NCBI lineage: Eukaryota > Metazoa > Arthropoda > Insecta > Phasmatodea > Phasmatidae > Clitarchus > Clitarchus hookeri. The sequence continues at coordinate 35,819 of NQII01010313.1, read as the reverse complement.
GGCCAGTTATGGCATGCCAACTACATGTTGTGAAATAGCAAATAATACGAGTGAATTCACTTCATTTTTTTAAATTCATGTATACTTGAAGTAAAATTATCATGTGACATTGCTAGTAATAGGAACAAATAGTTTCTAGACTGAGAGCCTTCAAAATATATAATAAAAAAATTGCTTTTTAGTTTTGTAATTTAAATACCAAATAAAAGTAGCCCTACAATAAACACAACGAATAAATCTCAGTATTGTCTTGTGATACTGACATAAATTGTGTCAGTNCTAAAAGTAGCCCTACAATAAACACAACGAATAAATCTCAGTATTGTCTTGTGATACTGACATAAATTGTGTCAGTAGCATAGTTAAGTATGTAGAGTTATTTATAATGTTGTACTTGAATAATGGTAGAGTAATTTGTAACATTTTCTATTATGAACTCACAGGTCGTAAATTCAAAACCATGTTCTTCCAAAATAATTTACCAATATTGAAATAAAGCTATAGACAACGTACATAAATACGGGAAACAAATAATTGTTATTTCGGCTAAATAGAAAAAAAAANTTGAAATAAAGCTATAGACAACGTACATAAATACGGGAAACAAATAATTGTTATTTCGGCTAAATAGAAAAAAAAAATGGTTTCGAAATTGCATAGCAAGCAGCTTTTCAGTGGGCCACAATTGGCAAACAGCTGAGTTGTAAAGTTTATCTACAAGTGGTCTCACGTGACTTGCCAAAGTTGTCTGACGCCAGTTGGCTAACTAATGGCAGGTCAGAAGCACTAAGTGATTGAGCCACTGCTGACAGTCATGGCCCGCTTATGGTGCCGACACGCTTAAGGCACAGTTGGCTACGCTTGGTGGGGACTCTTATGGGAAGGATGGGGTTTGCTACGTGGAATCTGCCTGACGAGTCGCCCAGAAGTGCACAACACACAACAGTCAAGAGGCATCATGTATACCACATGCATCTGCAGGTGCATTTCGGAGGTTGACTCATTATAGAAACCTCATGTGGGCTGCTCGTGTACAAGCAGGTTTGCCTAAGTGTAGCTGGTCTTTGCTACTTGGGTAAGATTCTAGTGTTAGCGAGTGACGTATGGCTTGATTATTAACTAACATTCATAGGAGACTGAGGTTTCTTATTTTTTCCTGCGCTACATGGCCAAAAAGTGACCACATGGTTTCATCAGAAGTATACATATGTTGGTTTTGCTGCAATATCAACAATTTGCAGCTCCAGACCGAAAATAAGGGAAAATATTTATTACCTAAATATGGTTGCAGGTGTATGGCCCAGCCTGTGTGGCCAGTCGATTAGGCATCTTGTGCTAGTGTATTACGATGCAAGACAATTGTAATTAGTGCAGTCGTGCAAGATAGTTCTATTTTTTTTGCCCAGAAGGAACTCACAGCTGAACTTTAAAGTCAGCAACTAATTGTGACTTTTACTTAACATGTCAAAGTCAATTACCGATTATGACTTGGGAGCTATTATAATAACATCAACTTAGCTAGCAAGTGAAGTGGAAAACAAACAGTTGTGACGTATAGAAATGTTTTGTGGTTTGCGAAGCTGAGAGAAGAAATAGGAATCACTGTAATATGTCCAAGTAGTGACAATACACGATCAATCTCATTACAGTTCCCAGAATTGGGATGGCGGAAGGAAATAGTTTTCTGCTCGGTTTTATATCAGTATAATAAATTCAATATGACAATGAAAACGCGAACAGAACCTACTGAGCAAGAGAGAGGGAGAGAGAGATAAAAACGAATTTTGTTATGCTTCAAAGGACACAGGGAGGAAACTGTGCAACTGGAACTGTATTTTATTTTACAGTATGCAAATTATCTGACTGCTATGTTAATACTTTTACATGAAGTAAATGCAGAACGAAATACAACGAATCATACTGAACGATTAGAAATACAAACATGAACAACCGAGTAGTTTCAAGGATGGCTTTCAATTGAACTGCAATGATCTAATGCTTTTAATGTCTGAGAAAAATAAAGCCTAGAAGAGGGGGTAATCATTTTCTTAATAATGCTTTAAAAACTTCGATACGTATGTCATGGTTTTTGTCTTAATAGACCATGAAATAGGAACTAGCAAAATAGCTTACATGCCTAAGATTAAAGAGAAAATTTATAACGAAAAAAAAGGTTATTTGCTTAATAACACAATACCGTAATTATAAAAATATTTGTTTGTGGAAGGAAAAAGAAAGATAATTTATTTCATGAATCTTTGACCGCACAGAATATGATTTATAAGTGTAACGGTGTAAGTAGCTGGAAGAGAATTAAGAGAAGAATTCCTAAAATACAAACTTCTTCAGAAATACATTATTGAAATGCATACATTCTCCATTCGTTTCCCTGGACCGATGGACCATTGTGACACATTAAGAGTCACAATAGCAGTTCACACCAATCTAAATGTAGCCGTAGTTGTCGCTAGATGTGTTACACGGCTCTGTAACGTGTTGCAACGGCATGATTCACCGGGTTATTATAAAGTTTAATATATTTGGTCCGCGGATTCGCCCTCGTTTAGTGCGTCTTTTACCTTCTTAAGTGATTAACTTCTAAGAACCCTAAAAATAGATTTAGGTGTGCATATACTCAAACGTTAGAAGAAAATAGCATAATGGTATCTTATCGGGTTTAAAGAGCTTTTTAGAAGTCATTGAAACACATTTCCCCACTTTTCACTCTCCTAGGGGGCGAATTTCAAAACATTATTTGGTTAGAATTGAGGTATTTGTACTGGAAACCTTTTAAAGCGAACAAAACAACGATATCGCATCGGGATAGCAAGTTGTTGAAGAGTTCTCGAAAATATATCTAGATGCGAAAACTCTGTGGATGTTTCTACAGTCAGTAATAGGAAACAAATATTTGAATTGAGACATAATATTAGTTCAAACTAAGTGATACACGATAGTGAAAATGACAGAAAATAACACAAGTAAAGCGCGTCTTCACATAGGTAAAGGGACTTACGTGTTATGCCTAACGTGTTACGCGAATGTCGGCGTGTCGACCGGCTCGGGTGATCGATAAGTATTGCAGGCGGTGCCAGTCGACACCAGGCCATGACGTCACGCAGGTGCAGTGCCACCGGCAGACGTCCAGTCGTAACGGTAGGTGACGTAGGTGAGGTCGACTGACTGCAGAGCAGTGCAGTGCTGTCTGTCTGCGTGTCCACGCGGTAAGTGCGTAGTTACATCTCCAGCATTCAGAGAGAAAAATAACACGCCATGGACCGTGTACATAGGTGATGTGTGTTATTGTCCTATTACTTAAAATATATTACTAACTTATGGAAAACATTACGGGACGGATTAAAAATTAGTACATGTTTTCAATATTAAATTGTTAAAATAGTTAATATTTAACTTTTAGATAAACATTGACTTAAATATATGCAACTATGAATATGGCATCATGTCTCAAACGGCGTTTCAAAGAACCAACTAGTGTGTTATATAAATAACGACATGATACACACGTAACTAATGATATAGGCTGATCACAGTAACGTGAGCGCTTTTAAGGCCCTAGTTATTATTTTCCTATCAATCGTTTTTTACCCTTCCACCACTTTTTAAAATAAATATTGCCATGCAAGTAATGAACTCAGTGTATATATTTTACCGGACTTGAAAGTTAACGTTAAAGGCTAGAAAAAGTATATTTATTGACTGTTATTTCAAATGAGAGGGCTTCAAAAAGTGCTCACTTTACCCCGTGAATAGCCTACATTAACCATAATGTTGAGAATATCCCAACAACTCGCTGGATTTATTTCTGTGTGAGCTATAATAACAAATTTTTACCCTAAAATATACTTATTTGACGTACGTCACACACAAAATACTCACCGTATCAATATGATTTTTTTCTGAGTTGTTTAACGTTACGTCGAAACGTTAGTAATGTTAAAAATTAAATATGATACTGTTTAAACTGTCTTCACCAGCACATCGTACAAAAGAAAGGCGTTGTCCATTCCGATGAAGCGCATGATTTAGTGCTATTTTGTCTTTGGACTCTGGTNATGAAGCGCATGATTTAGTGCTATTTTGTCTTTGGACTCTGGTGGTTTCCATGAGTTTCGATGTTTAAGTTTTATTTGCATATCTCTGCCACGACGATGGATTTGTTGCCTTCTACAGTCATTCCCTGTCAAAAATATATTTTGCTGTTCACGTGGTAGTTTATATTGACCTGGTCAATTACTTGTGAACTGTTTCCCGTAAGAGCTAATAATACAGGGAAACAGTCAATATCTGCTGTTGCGCAAAATAAAATTAGATTTTATGTTCGCGGATACCTTAGTAATGGCAATACTACAGAAAACAAGAGCAAATTTTTATTTCGTTTTACCATTATGGGTTTTTTCATTTTAATGCGTGGCAGTTAAAAAAAACCCTGTAATTGTACAGATTACGAGTACTGGAGTTGTATATTTGCACAACACTTATTCACTTAAAAATAATTTGCTTTTCTTTGTTTGTCCACATACACTTTAAGTTTACATGAACAATGGCATATTGTATCGATAAAGGAAACGGAACTAATTCTTTGTTTATCAGGTCGCCAAGCTCTTCTTACCTTCATGAATTGTAAAACGAGCATCGAGCGAATAATAAATCTTGCTGAATTTAGCGATGTTTTTTCATTTGTTTCGAACAACTGTGTTTCCGTTGTCCTCTTGGTTAATTTAAGTCATAAAATTGAAGTAATTGTAGGAGCCTACTATTTTCTCTTCATAAGACTAAAATTTGGCTCCTAAAGCTGAAAACCTTTACTAAATACGAACTAAACTATGAGAGCTAGGCATTCCCGAATAGCTGTTTAGTGGAATAAGGTGTTTTTTTTTTTAAATTTGTTTGTGCTACTTACAATTGTTAGCAACACGTGTGGTGTGAAAAATTTCAACAAGGTATTAATGGTTTCAAACCATTTTGGGATGATATTACACCGGGATATTTTCTATTTTATGGCTTTTGGAACGTTATGTAGTACATGGTAATAAATGCAATAAGGGATATTCTAATTTCGCGAAAAAATTTTTCGCACGTGCTAGATTTTAATACCCTACGGATATACCAGCAGTCGTTTTTTCTTATTGGTATTGAGTCTTTGAGAAAGACAGTATCTTACTTAAAGGACCAATCTGAATTAGGTTACTGCGGTTCTGTAAGTCTGTGATTCGTGGGCAGACACCTAAGACGCGTAACATATAAATTTTCGTGAAAATTGGGTGTCTAGTAGTAAGTCTCAGGGGCGAGAATATTCCGATTTTTAGGAACCGCCGTTGCGAAATTTGTCACATAATTTTCCTCGTTGAAGAAGATAACCGATTTATTAAAAACATTTACTTTGCCATTTTACATTTAGTTTGGAAACACTGGAAGTTTCCTTACGACACCTAGAAGTATCAAAGAGGTTGTTATGTTTTCGACTCCCAAAACCGCAATCGCAGACAGGAGCGTTGGCTTTTTAAGCAAAGAACTGATGTCTGCGTCATGGTTGACAGATACGACTTACAAACCACCGAGGTGCCAAATATGAACACACTCCACTGTGGAAGACTGTGCTGCGCAGATTTTGAATTTCCGCCCTATGCAGTAATACACGTATCAAGGTTGACGTTATGATATTGCATGCCAATAAATAATAAAGACAGTTTAAGTACATATCAAAATATTTCTCAATGAGAACCCGAATCCATCCGGAAATAAAACTCGGAATCTTTGTTCTGCCAGTTTTGCTTCCTGACCACTGATTTGTCTGTGTATTTGAAGTAACAACCAAAGATTAAAAAATTCTCCAAATATTCCAAGTGTCCACCAACAATGTCTATATGCTGTATATGTCTATACAGAGTGTCATAGAATCATTGCGACAAATTTCCAGGGGTAATAGGTAACGTAATGAGGAACAACTTTTGTCAGAGAACGGATGTGTCTGGAGACGCTCCGTTGAGACACCAAGCGTCGTTGTACAATAGTTCAAGGAGCCTGGAAGGTAGGCATTCCACGGCGCGCGTATCACGTGCCTGCTATTTCTAATGCAGTCATCTGTAGCTAGTGATCAGAGCCTCGCCTCTGTCTCGAAGAGTTAGGCAGCATCAAAGACACCGAGAGCCGCACTGGACCGCATGTGCTGTGCCCAGTTCGTTACGTTCTTCCCTCACTACGCAGACCTGCGTCGTCTTCACTGCCTGTGTCGTGACTGTGGCTCCGTGACTGCCCTTTATACAGCAGACTAGTCATGGACCCTTATTCACCGACACAACTGGGGATATACACATGCTGTACTGTGTAGCTGGAGGCTGTTGGCGCGGAGCAGCACGTCTGTATCAGGAAGCTTATCAACAGACGGCAGCCACATCACACTCTGTCCCGGAGACTACATCAGCGACTGCGCGAGTGTGGGGCCTTTCACACCCCGCATGAGGGCGTCACGGCAAGAGGTGTTCGTACGCTGCATTTTGAAAAGGACGTACTGGGCAGAGTTGAGGCGACCCCGTCCACAGGCGCACGTGCGATCGCTCACGATGTGGACGTCAGCCACACCTCCGTGTGGAGAGTGCTCTGTCCACACTACATCCTTTCCACGTGAGAGAGGCACAGGAACTTGGACCAGCTGACTTCCAGCTCCTTCGCACAGTGGGTTATGTAGCAGTGCACTGCCGAGCCACAGTTCACGTCGTGTGTGTTGTTCACAGGCTGTGCGTGTTTTATGAGGGATGGCTATCTCAATACCCACAAGAATATACACGTACATTGGTGGCCACACATCTCCATCAACAGTTTACAATGCTCGTGTGGGCTGGCATTGTATATGAAGAAGTTATTCGACCATTTACCATTCCAGCTCGTAAAAACGGCTAGGCGTATCACAACTTTCTGGCAATTGAGTTATACCAGCTGCTGGAAGACGTGAAGCTGAATGCACGAGTGAACAGGTGGTTTCAATATGATGGTGCCCCGCCTCATTTCAACCGTTGTGTTCGCCAACAAATCACTGACATATTTGGTGTTAAGTTTATTGAGAGAGGCGGCTCTGTGCCATGGCCGCCACGGTCACCGGACCTCATGCCAGTTGATTTCTTCTTGTGGGGCCACATCAAGAGTTGTGTGTACTCTACGCCTGTGCATAACCGCGACGTTGTCGTAGAACGAATACAGGTGGCATGAAAAGCGGTTCAAACCATCCTGGCGTCTTACAGAGGGTCCACTAGGCAATACATCGGCATTAAAACGTCTGCAATCAAGCGGAAGTTTGCCATTTTGAGCTCCTGCTTTAGGTTAAAGAGTGTAAATGTGTAACAGACAGTCAATACAAACGTCTAACTACTCATTATTAGCACCACCCCTACAATATTTGGTCTACTGAAATACCACTTTTTCCTGGGAGGTAGGCAGCTGGTGTCTGTTGTGAGCAATTCTGCCAACCTGTCGGGGGTTATAACGTGCTGAACAAAGATACCTAGCGTCCAAACGGAACGTCTCCAGACATCCGTTCTATGAAAAAAATTGTTCTTCATTACAGTGCCTACCACCCTTTGAAGTTTGTAGCAATACTCCTGTGACAACCTATGTGTGTATGTCCGTATATTGATATTAACTCTGTCGACGAACTTTGACAGGTGACTTCTCATAAAAAGTAGTCGGAAAGTATATACGACCTACAGTCTAAGTCTATTCCAGAAGGGCGTAACCACCCTTGAAAGCGTAGCTGAATCTGACCTTTAACACAGCCAGAATGAGAGAAAAATCTCTGAGTTTATGGACAACGCATTATTGAACGACGATGTAGAAACCATAACAATTTGGTTACGGATGTCAACCCCCTTCTATAAAAACGGAGAGACTGTAACCACGCAAGTGCATTTAAAAATGTAACTATGTATCATTTTGGGCGAGTTCCCTGCGGAATAATAATCGACAATGTATACGTTGAGAGAAAGTTCGCTTTGAGTTATAATCCTACATGCATTAGTTTAAAGAAATAAATGCCTTAATTTCTTGAAAACGGCGGCGTTTAACGTAAAAAAAAAAAATACACGGCTATAAATATTTCCAAGAGTTAAGTCAAACAAACAACAGGCCAAAACCTTGTATCTCCTATGTTATATTAACACTGGGGAAAAGAGCAAAGGCGACGCACTTTAGGTTATACTAATAGAGTGCCCCAGCTTGTGGGTGAGATATTTTTTAAGTTAATATAACCTTGAAACATTAAATGAGAACCACTGAACTGTTTTGTGTCAAACAAGCTTTATTGACATCTATGCATCATACACAAGCTCTACATTACAAGAATATGCAAATTTCCAGTTGTAACAATTAATTTTCTATAAATCCACATTTCATCACTAAGCTCAAACTTAATTTTCTTACGAGAAAACAAAACCGGTGAAGAATGAATACTAATTGCAGCAGTCTGATTAACAACACCTTCATGTACCCACTGGTGCTGTATTCCAACAAATAATGTCCAGGCAATCCGAACCAGCCAAACTGGTAAATGTGGGATTCCAACCCATCCGTTTTTATGGAAGAGAGAATGTCCGATGTTTGCCTTTTATTCTCGCTGTGTTACTAACAACAAACGTCAGGTTCTGCTACACATTTAAGAGCGGTTACGCTCTTCCAGAATAAACTAGGGCAATATATATATAATATAATAACACACAGCTGGTTGGCGTAAATTTCACTATAAAATTCACAGTACTAGCATTCCATAAATTAATAATTGTTGCCTTATAAATATATAAAATATAAATAGCCTCCACTACACAAGTGTAGCTCACATAATTAATGAGACATCATTTATAATTTCCTGGAGATCAGATCATTTATGACTCCCGGATACTATAACTAAAATACAAGCATTATAAGTAATGTGACTTTAAGTGACTTTTTTTATCACTTGGCAGAACTTGCAATTCTTAACAAAGAAACGGCTTCAGTTTAATGGGAAGTAAATTGTCATATGATTCTTCTTGGCTGATATAAATGCGAAGCATGTGATTGAAATCGTCTTATCTTGATAACAATGAAACATTCTTTCCCACCACGCAGATTTCAACATATCTCTTACGGAGCTGTGAAACTGAAGTTGTAGATTATCTATTTCTTATTTTTAATGTTAATGTATACAGCAGTGCTGAGCGTCATACGAGTAAGTATCAAAGAAGTCTGACCACATACACAAAATTATAAAATACAGTACCTACTTCACAATACGCATTTCATTTAATTATATCACTCAGAAAAATAACTAATAACACAGTTTTAAAATATATGTCCAGTTATTGTATGTAATTATGTATGCATGTATTTATAAATTGTCATTTATTTTAAAATATGAATTTCAGGAGACAATTTTCACATTATTTATTTAATTTAATAAAGAAATGCATTCCTAAAATATGTTTTTTTTAAAACTAGGTTGTACTTGGTTTTAATTTTTCGATCATTCAGCTCACTATGCACAGTGTACGATTTTACTCCCGACACATACATGCCATCTCCACAGTTGACATGCTAAGTCCCATACTGCATTTGAATTATTTAAAAAGCCACGCTTAACGTTGCCGAATATCATATTGAGGCTGACTCTTTCCTTCTGTCTTAAAAGCAGGAGGAGTATTATGAAAAATGTGCTCTTAGCTGACAAATAAATATTGACATGCCAAGCTTGCACTACAAGTTATAGAAACTCGTTATAAACACGGCTACGAAACTTATGAGAGACTTCTTGAGTAGACACACAAACACAACTAAGATCACATGTATCTGTATTTTCACAATCAAAATGCTTCTCTGTGGCTTGAATCACGTGGTTGGAATTCATGGCGAGTTGTTCTTGATAGTAATGCAGTTACTAGCTCAACGAGACTAGGTCGATGAAGAGTAGCCCATAAAATAGTATAAAACGTATGTAGGCTACATAAAATGCATAAGGCCAATGAAATGGCAGCAGGAGACAGGCCAACATTAGTGAAGTGAAGAGATATTGGCGGCTTTCTACAGCGAGGTCTGGAGAGGCAAAGAGGGTGATTATGGAGCAGCGCCGGAATGAAAAGGCGGGGGAGACAGGATATCCCCGAGAAAACTCGCCAACTAGCGATATCATCCGGCACGATTTCCACATGAAAAACTCCGGGAGTGACCCGGCCGGGGATTGAACCCGGTTCGCCTTGGTGGGAGGCGAGTAGTGGCAACAGCGGCCCCGGCAACCTGAGTGTTTAAAGAATTGAACTGGAAATCAAAGTTTTTGTTAGGAATCAGAAACAGACAAACGGGACAATCGTTTAGAAAAGAGTGCTACTATTCCCATTAAGTTTACAATATTTATGCAAATATCATCAGCGAAGTGTTTTTTCATTGCAGTGTTATGTTATTTGTTATACGCAGAATGAAGTGTATTAGAGGCACGCCAGTGAGCTCTGCGACCAACCTCATTAGTGATAACTCGCAGGACGCAAGTCGTAGACATGGTTTTACAAACATAATAACATTACATATCGGCGTAGATAAGAAAATTATATATAGGAACACCGTTGTTATAAAGTGAGAATGAATTTAGTGAACAAGTGTCCAAAACAGCTAATTGTGTTTCTATGTAGACCGTAGAGAGAAAATAAATATTTCCAGTACTAGGCGACGTAGTGCGTCTAAACGACTGTACCAAGAAAGGTCTAATGCGAAACACTTACTGTATGAGCAAATAATTTCATTAGCTGTTATACATTGCATCTGCAATATCTCTTTCTTTTACATGACCTCACAGAACTCATGATATGCACTGGTGCATACTTATTATTACCCTACGGTGCGGCGACTAACATGCAAATATCACATTAAGGACACTTATCTAAAGTGGATTCAGTTAATCATTTTTACTGTCATACTTTATGATAGTGAATTCTTCTGGTGGTAGGTATTTAGTTTTAATTTTGTTGTAGTTGGTTAAAACATCAATAACAATTTAAAATATATATGTATATATAATTAGGCTACATGCAAAACTGGGTATGTCCACCGAAAATTAAAAACGGTTTTTAATTTTTTTTTTGTTCTTCAGGCCATTCTGCATAAAATGCACACACGATTCAATATAAAATGTAATTTAAATCTGTATAAATTCAATAGTGAAATTCACGTATAGATGCAAAACTGGATTAAGCCATTTTATCGTAAATAAAGTTTAGCTGTTGTGTCCGAGTGAGCAGGGCAGCACAGTACAGGATGTGCAAAACAGTGCAGTACAATGCAGCGCAATATTTGTGATGTGTGTTTTCATGAAGTTGGCTACTCTCTTAATAGTTAGAATAAAAAATATTATTATTGGCCAATTTAGGAGTATTCCTATAGCAGTAATTTTCATCGTAGTTTTAAATCTTAATGTAATGAAAATATGGAAGGTAATTACGCGGGATATGGCATTAAATCTGTGCCTCAAAGTAAAGGAAGGAAGAAACGACATACTCCTAGGTATTGGACACGAAATCAAGCCGAGCGAACGAGGAAACTGCTTCAGTGATGTGCAGATGATATCATCAGATTTCTGAAAGTAATAAAATTAATTCTACTATCGAAAAAATACGCTTATCTTGTCTGTAACGTACGATTATAAACTGTAGCTTTATAAATGTAGAGGCCAAAATGAAAACACGAATTTCTGTTATTACAGATACTCGGTATCAGGATTTACGGTTCGCCCAATGTCACCGCGCAGAAACATAATAAGTTTCAGTTTCAGCAACTCAGATGGCAAGATATACGCAAGGCCATATAGCTTTCTTCAAGGAACCTGTGAAATTGTATCAGGATAACTAGGAGGACTAATTAAGGACACTGATTCCTACCACCTGATAGAATTTTTGGGCGGTTGGAAAAAATATTTAGATGCAGTTCTATCAGCTGAAGATTACTGTAAAATACGCAAAGAACACGGAACCGTTTTCTATTTAGGGCAAGAATGTCCTGACAGAAACTGGAAGGGTGCTGTGTCTTCTGTAATAAAACCACTGGGACAGTGGCATTTTAAATTAACGCCTTCGACAAGGGTTATTTTCAAAATGCCTAAAACTGGACATCCAAATATCACAGGAGAAATCAACTACAACAGTGATACAGAAGAAGGGAAAGACATTTGGAAGAAAGAAAAAACTATGGAAAACAACACAATACACTCTGGATGAGCTGTTAAGGGGGCAAAACCAAAGGATGTAGATGCATTTCTCACAAAGCACTTCGGCATAAACTGGAAGATGAACGAACTTTTGGTTATCACTAAACTGTTATTGACAGCCAAAGAGAACATGTTGGCAACATATGGGACAACACAGCCTTCGAAATTGTTGATGATGTTATTGAACTTCCTGTTTAATATTGATAAGACGTGTTCAGTATTTTGTGTGAATACCTTGTACGTGACACGTACTTATCATGTGGAACTTTACCTATTTATTTATTAACATGTTATTTGAATTAACGTATTCTATTCCAGTAATGATGATTATTAATTTCTGTTTCACTGTAATTTTTTTTGTCCTTTAAACATGTTTTGTGTTTTTTATTGCGCAGTTTATATTTAATATCTTTTTAATATACATTTTGTAGAACACTTTTACATCGTTAATGATATTTCATTCATGAATACATCACATTTTACAATTTAATTGGATTTCAATACAGAAGCAAAACATTTAACACGCTAATTCTTTTCCCATTTATTTATATGTCTGCGGATCCAATATTTTCGAGCCTTTACGTACATACTTAGGAAGGTATAACATAATCACAATTAAATCGTCTGTTTTATAAACTTATTAATTTAGCATGTATACGATTTTCCATCTCCAAAAAAATTTTTCTCATGGGCATACCCAGTATCGCATGTGGGCGACTCATGTTATAAGGAGGTGGTGTCTGCATGAATGCCAGGCATTGTAATGAAGGTGTAAAACATTTTACGAATATATGTTGTATTTCTCTTGTTCTCTGACCGCATTTAATTGCACAGTATTCTTTAAGTTCGACGGACTCAATCAAACCAAGCGTAAATGTTGATATGTGCACGATGCGTGGTGGCCCCCTTAGTTGTCGAACCATAATCGTAACAAGCTCACGAACTGCTTGCTTCCAGTGGATATATCCCGTGTCTCGCAGATCGAGGACAACAAACCAGGTTCGAGACATGTCCAGCAGCCTAGAGGGTGTGCCGGACCTGGACCTCTCCCCGGGGACGTCATCGCCAACCCTCAGCGAGCTGCTGACACCGCTGTCCTCCGCCGGCAACCTCTACGACGTGTCCAGGCGCCTCAGTGAAGCGTCATCAGAGCTGTCCCTGCCTTTCCCTGACAGCTTCCTCAAGCCTGTGACGAGTGAGTCTCAGCTTGTTATCATCATGCTCGTGTGGTGGCTTCTCCTTCGGAAACACCCCAGTACCATCTGCCGTTAAAAGCTGAACGTTATAAGCGTCAGTTTTGTGCAGAATAACCGAAGGCAACCGGATAAATTAATCGTACCGGCTCTTTTGGCACTTAGAACTAAATCACCTTTTATGAATTCTGGGTCATGCCAAGGCCATAGGTTGGGCTCCAGCCACAGTCCGTTTATTTTTCACGATCATGGTGACATTGTGTTTACGATTACCGTTGGACTCAGGTTCAGAATTATGTACATCGAGTTGTTACCCAAAGCTTCAGAGTCCACATGATCGCGAAGTCCCAACGACTTAAGTCGTTCTGTTTTTAACAATACAACTTCTCACTCAACTATTTGATTCCACTGGCGCTAGCAGAAGTATTACCATCAGTTGGTGACACAGACCTGGACCAGCAACAGACTGCACACCGTGGTATGCTGTTCCATCGCTCCGCTCAAAACGACCGTGGTTCCCTAGCACCGGCATTGCACTCTCACGCCAAGGCTTGTTTGTTGGAGTATGTAATATTGATGGTTATTTGACCAAAGGTGTTTTTCATTGTCTTTTATATTATCCCTCAAAGTTTGAGTATTGAATTGTGTTACACCTTAAATAAGCGGCAAATTTGTAACTGAGTTGTCATAATCTGATCCACCACAATTTGAAATCAAACTTTTTATTAACATTTGCTCAAAACAAACCTTTTTACAGTGTTTGAAAAAAAAATGAGTTCATTCTGACCAACTACTAAAAATGAAAACTCAATTGTTTAGAAGTATTGTACATAAACAATTATAAGCTTTGATAAGGCCATATGCACATATTGCTTGGTACAAAAAATATAAAGCCATAACTAGAGAATTAGTTTAATATATTATACACAGTTCTATATAATGCATAACTAGGTATGCGATTTGTGACATGCTATTTAATGCTGGCCGTGTCTGATGCAAGACTTATGCGCTGTTGCAGGAGTATTGTGAGTTGCTAAATAAAGTTGTCTGTTTGCACGTGCCAGTCTCGTCAAAGGGCGACTCCGAGTGTCGCTTCGTGCCTCAGTTCTCAGCCGACCACGCCGCAGCCCTGGAGGACTCCCTGTCGTTGTCTTCGACCAGCTTCAGCCTTGAGTGGGATAGTGGCGAGGAAGAGCCTCAGGTGTAAGTCAAGGCCAACTTTGCAATAATGAGTGGATCGAGGCTTCCCAAGATCATGTGGAAAATTACCGGTGTTTACTTGGAAACCACTTATACTGAGAATATAATGTAGTCGCAGGAACCAAATATCTCTCTTTAATCTATGCAGACTGTCGACCGGAAACTACATTTATGTGGATTGTTGTTACCATTTAAATATTTGTATCTTAGACTGTAATAAGAGCAGAATCTTCTGTTGGGTTTCTGTCTTGAGTGTACGAGTATCTGCGATNATTTGTATCTTAGACTGTAATAAGAGCAGAATCTTCTGTTGGGTTTCTGTCTTGAGTGTACGAGTATCTTCGAGTATTAATGTAGTTAGTACAGCAGAGAATTCCGACACTACTGCAGAACATTGTTATACTAGTAAATAATTTCCATAAACTCATTACAGAACTGCTGTGTTATCACTTTCGTGCTGAGTGGTTTTTCTCAGTGTTGTAACAGCAACATCTGGTAGGAGGCCGAAGTCTAACCAGGATCTCCTGAGCGCAATTGTCATATTTATACCCTCACAAGCCAGTAAGATGATGTTGGTGATATAGGACTCTGGAGGAAACAGGATTGCCAACCTGAAACCCTAGGGATAATGACTTGATGTAATCAGCATTTGCCGTATGCCATGTTGAAACTCAAACATCAACAGCAAATATAATATTTTCCTATCGACTGAAATCATCATGGCAATGTTTTACAAAATATATAATTTGGAGCCACACGGAATTTCTAGCATCCATTAACTACATTCACATATGTAGACTGTAGAAAAATAGGCTACATTAAAAGAATTACATATCAGTAGAAACATCCTAGTGAAAATGGGGAATGCTGACAAACATTTATGTTTGGAATTCTAGTCTACACAGTGCTTTCGATATACAAAAATTCTGCCTACACAATTAATGGGCTCCATGAGGTTTATAAATTCCAGAGGAACACTCACACTCATTAAAATATTACAGAACATAACGAAACTCATGGCGATATACACTAGAGTAACAAAACCATTGAAGAACTGGAGGCATAATGCATACGATAGGTTATTCGCAGACCATTAAACGCAAATACACATTAATAAAAAGTTAAGAGAATGTTTGTATTTACATAAGAAGAAGTCACAATGTCTACAACACCACATACTTTTGCATAATATCTACTGGGAAGAGAGACGACACAGTTTTACCAATTAATTTCTTGACAATTGCACTATATGTTATAACAACAGCAAATCTCGCCACTCGATCCTTCTAGGATAAAGGGTCTCGATCGCACCCATATGCCAGTGAAAGTGAGGCAGGTTGTCTTCCTTCACCAGCACAAGGTTTCCAACAAGAAGGTCCTCTCCCTATGATGTCAATTTTCCTCACTGCTGCAATGTGTGGAGGTACTCCTTCTACCAGCGCTGCCAGAAAGTTACATGGCCTGTTGCAGTAAATTGTAACAATCCAACATATTTTTTATAGGGATGTGAGCAATTCTGGGTGAGGGTGAAGCAATTTAAATATCACCAATTAGGAAATTGGCTTAAGTCAACACGCAATGGTCATTGTGGTCACATGGTAGAGAGCACACAGGTCCTTAGTTCAGAACTGCTTC
Source organism: Clitarchus hookeri (assembly GCA_002778355.1). Lineage (NCBI taxonomy): Eukaryota > Metazoa > Arthropoda > Insecta > Phasmatodea > Phasmatidae > Clitarchus > Clitarchus hookeri. The sequence goes on along the minus strand of NQII01010313.1, from coordinate 19,559 downwards.
AGTCTGCGCAAATAATGTTATTAGTTCCTCGAAGGTTAGACTCTGTTGATCCACAACTCTTTTAGATGGTGTTCTACTGATGCAATTCCTTCTGTTGATCCACAACTCTTTTACATGGTGTTTTACTGATGCAATTCCTGTTACCATATGTCACTAAGATGTGGTGAAGACAGAGGGTTAAAATGCCCTTGGATGCCCCTCATGTGCAGTTGGTTTGCCTCCTAGGTTATGCTAAGGGAATTTTTCGGAAGGTGTTTGAACTTTGTGAGTTAATGGTGGGCACCCACGAAGTTTGCCTCACAGTTACAGCACACATACTGTTACAAGTCCTGTCATGACACAAACAGACGAAATGTTTTCAAATAGGCATTGTTAGCGAGTGCAGCAACAACCTCGAGATGAATTAACTTGGTGCAGAGCAATTGAATGGACAGAAATTGGGTTTAAGAGTACATATGGTGCGAAAATGAGAAAGTTTCATTTGAAATGAACCTTCATAGTCAACCTTACATGCCAAAATAGTTTTCACGGTTGTACACCAGCCGCAGGAATATTTCCCATGACTGATTGTGTGTGCTTAGCCTTGATTTGGATGCATTTTGTGCATCAGTAAATTCTGGAATAAACCATATTCCACAATGATAATATCCGGTATGTGGTGCATGTGGTAGACAATGTAAAAGCAAGTCTACCATGAATGCACATGATGTGATAGAAATAAATTATGAGGTTGGTAATATGGAAACTATTGGACAAGAGAATGGAATGTTTCCCATTGTAACTGAAATGTGAGATTTTCAGTCGTCCACCAACACACACACGACCCTCACTTACTATAAATGGGGCAAGTCTGTGAGGTAGGTCGAGCAGGATCTAACATGGTTGAAATAAGCTATCTCTGCCTTGAATGCACCTTGCTGGACTTGCTTCAGGCACAGCTTCCATGCTACATAAAGTTCTGTTGTTGTGCATCCAAATCTAACTGCACATTTTACAGATGTCTGCTATCAACACAGCAGGACGAATACGAAAGTTAGTTAATTAATTACGCTGAGTCTCATTGGAGTTTGGGCCCCTTCAACAACTCATCTTTCAATGACTTCTCTCTTGAAGTAACTGCTGATCCATCAAACACCAGTCTCAATTTTGGCGTAGAGCTGGCTTCTTTAACAACACTGTGGTGTGGAATATAATAGTGTACCTTTTTTCTTTGTCTGTGTGGTTTAGGCAATATGTATGACCAAGTTCTTGGTAATATTGAAGAAACTCAGTATATTGTACCATCAGTACCGGTTGTTATATAAGGCAATGTTCCAGAGGTTGCAGCCTGTTTACATCTTTGGTACAAAGACTAACCAAGAACTGGCTCTGCATTCTTAAAAATTTTCTTCCCGATAAAGTGCCCCTCTGCATCCTGAGAATTTGGCTGCAAGAAATTGTTTTTGCATTCCTCATTCTCTAGACCAAAGTTGTTTCACAGATTCACATGTTTTATCTCCCAAAACTTGCGAAGATCATTCGAAAGGTCCAACGAAGTGGTTACAAATAACAAAGCTAAATTGTCCTGTAGTGTGGTTAATTTTTCCCATCAGAACCCAGTTAAACACTGTGTGAAATGCTGCTGAATAGCCAGATGGGTCTGGATGACACCCACTGTCATAAACATATGGATTAACATCATTACTTTAGAATAAATCGATTGGACATGAAGCATGGAAATCTGAATCATCTAACTCCCAACCTGCATATTGCTGGGGAACTGGCACTATCAATGGAATTGATGGCAAACTGCATGCCATAACTTTTGGATTCAAATCATCTACAACTATTTTTTTCATGTTACTAAGACATGACTGCTGCATACATTTGTTAACTCTCTTGTTGGCTCCAATAGGTGACTCGGGAAGCACTGAAACACAATACTTTCCCCGAGTTTGTCTTAATATTTTGACACATTCGTCTGATATGGATAAGGTTTGTGATCCTGAGTTATGGGGCACACGCGTCCTTTTAATATTGCCACAATAATCCTAAATTAGAGAAACAGCAGTGCCCACTACCACTGTGCTTTTATGCCCACATGAAGTTGTCAGTGAAAATGCAGTATGTGTATATATATTGATGCAGGACAATTATAACCTTATGAGAGTTTTACTAACTACAGCAGTCTCGTTACTGGCTGCCTCATCACGATCTCACGATTATCCATGCTTTAATGACTAAATGGCTTGATTGACACCAGGCGGTGCTGAAATATATGTAGTTATATGAAGCAGTGAGCGATGGAGTTTTCCAAAGTGAGAGCATTTTACTTATGACATGCAGTTCTTTATTCGATGTTGCTTCAGACAGTTAAAACAAAAGTGACGCAGTCATACCATATCCCATTTCTATTCCTGTGGTTGTGTAAGAAATAGTGGACACTGATAAATATTATGCTCTTCCCTGAATATTACACAGGCTTCATGACGAGTTCTTGCGAAAAATGACTTTCTCCTCTTTGTAACTGCACTGCCATGCGAAATCCTCTGTTACCTTACGTGGTGAAGGTATGCTCAAGGGCGCAAGAATATCTGCTATCGCGAGGGTCTTGCAATCGCACTTATTAATACTAAGCAGTTGACCGAAGCTAGGTAAATTAAGATCCTTATGTGCCAACTCCAACTGTCATCAGGTGTCTGAATCAAGTAGCAAACGCAATATTTAAAAGAGAAAAACTCCATTCAGCAACAGGAAAGTTGAGTACACTTAAGGCTTCCAGATTTCCCCTCAGCATATCTACTAAGCCTCTAAGAACCATAGTTGAGCCTGCAGTCATAGCCAGAAAATGTACTATGTTATTTAATTCACTGTGACAATTTTACTTACATCTTGTTATCATTCTTTTAAGAGTTTTCCATGCAAGTTCATAATTTTCTTATGACAGAGACAAATCGTTGAATAGGTAAAACTGTTCGCCAAATAACGATAGGAGAAAGTGTTGGTGCTTCTCCACTGGTAGAAACTTGCCCATTCAGTCGCTTAGAATTTAAAGGTTTGGCTGGTAAATGTTTGTTCATATAATGTGTTTTCAAGCCGTTATATGTAATAGCTTAAGGCTACATTTTTAGCCAACTTAAACAATGAATACTGTACTCATTTTTAAACTGACTTGAACCCTGTCACTACTGTGTAGTCTCGCTGAGAGTCGTCCGTCATGCTCGCTCATTGTGCAGAAGGAAGGCCTGGTGATGGTTGGCTTCAGACATATAGTCATACTCAGTCTTACAGATGCGAGTCAGTGCATTTACAATGTGCATTGAGAGGCGCACTCTAGGAAGGGGTAGCACCGAATTGCGCGACTTGGAGGTTCATTGGTTGGTGTCCATACTTCCTGCGTAATGATATGGTATGTAACTCTGATATAGAGTACCAATGGAACATATGGGCAGGGGAAGTAGCAGTGCCTCGAGAAAGCCCACATGCCAGTGGCAAAGCCCACTACATTTTCCACGTGCAAAAATCTATGTTTGATAGTGGTTCGGAGCCTTCTGTAAGCACGGAGGTGCTGTCTTTGCACAAGCTTGTAATACAACTGTCACAGTTGTATCGTGGCGATGACATACTGTGCGGCTCTGTCGCAGGTTGCGACCACTGTCACCGACATTCCTGGAGTCGATCCGCTCTCTGAGGGAAGACCTGGCGACGAGACTAACCGTCGTCTCGCCCTCCCCTGCAGGGACTGTTGACGGGGACCCCACTGGATCCACGTCGTCAGGTGCTGGTGCAGATGACCTGTCTGGTCTGTGGTGCATGCTGTCTGCCTACGATGACTTCCGCATCACGGCCCCCGGCTACGACGCCTTTGGCGAGGATGGGCCGCATTGGCTGGACGCCGAGCGAGTGCCATGGCAGGTGATCGACGAGTCGCACGACAAGTGCCTCGAGTGGCTTTACAAGAACTCGCGACTCACCTCCAAGACTTCCCGCTGAGCAGCTCTGCACCTGCTACTGCCTGCTGCAGCTCGCAATACTCTAGTGTACCAGAACAATTGACTACAATTAACATCTACATGCATAAGCAAATTTTCATATGTAAAAAATAACAGTCTGGAGTGTGTTTGTCTCACCAACATTACAAATTTTAGACATTCCAAAAGAAATTGGCAAAACAACACATTCGCTGAATGCGTCTTAATTTAGCATTGCGGGCCACTTCTTAGACTCAAGCTGGCCATAAAACCGCTGGTGGTCTCGGGTT
>NQII01010313.1:0-15124 GCA_002778355.1 Clitarchus hookeri | reverse complement strand
ACTGAAACCATTGCAGTAAGTGATGTGGGTATTTGTGGTCTAGCATGCAGTCATCATTCCAGTTCAACCCGGAGGTGTTCATGAGATTGAGGTTAGGACTCTGGGTTGGTCAGTCCATTTCCGGAACCATATTGTCTACAAACCACTTATCCGAGAACCGTGCTTTAGTAAGAAGCATTGACATGCTGAAAGACGCAGTTATCGTTTCAGAACTGATCATCTACAACAGACCACAGGCACAGACTTTAGGAGTGCAGAAAGGCTTGAGAACCCAAGGCACTATTTCTTGGGAAACTATGCCCCTCAGGAAATAATGCAGATAAAAAAAATCATAACTGTTTTAACTGCCTCTATTAGCACTTGGCGGTGGTTTTTGCTTGCTGTAGCATGAGTCGTATGTTGAAACCTGTCGCTCCACCTGGTCCTCTGTCACCTGCACAGCAATTAAGGTCCTGCTCCAGGAATAATAATTTATCCCACTTTCATCTTGTGCCTTCAATGAAAAATGTAAGTATTGTTGCGGGTTCCGTAGACAACACGCAGTTAGTCAAAATGTTCTTATATTATAGATGCCCCACAGTATTACGAAAGGACCAAGTTCCTGCCATGTAAAACAACCCCACACTTTTATCCTACCTCCAACGTATTTCACAGTGAGCACTACACAGGCTGATAAGGAGTATTCACCTGGCATTCGCAACACCCATACCCTCCCATCGAACTGCATGACATAGCGTGTTTCATCACACCAAATCACATGTCTCCAGTCGTCCATTGAACGCGACACTTTGCGTTCACAGGAGAAATGTACGCTTAATGGGTAGGTGCGTCAGCTTTGAATCCCAGTGCTCGTAATTCCCGGCGCACGGTCGTGGTGCCAGCTGCACCATTAGTTGCACTGGGGAACTCATGGAGGTGGTATCACATCGTAACATGCTATGTTCCCGTACAACCTTCATTAATGCCGGACGGTCAACACGCGTGGTCTATCCGGCCGCGGTTTTATTGTGGTCGTGCCTTCCCGTTTCTACTTCATAATCACATCCCTGATAGTCGATATGGGCAACTCCAAGCACTATGCCTCCTTTTATTGCGGCAGGGGCGATCGTAGTGACATCAAGGCGCGAGTTTCGTGTAGGGTGTCTGGATACTTTTGATCAGATAGTGTATTTGACAACAGATTAAGTACGTTTCTATACTGACTATTACCCATGCTTACTTTGAAAATCATTCGACAACTAATAACCATGGCATGTGCATGCTGAGTGTACTGGCAGTCTGTTGCCACGGTTCTCGCGAGTCACAACTTCCTTACTGTCCTATGTAGTTGCTCAGCCCCCAGTCAGTAGCTAATGGCGTGCTGATATAGTACAGCGGCGAGTTCAGCGATGAACGTCAAGAATGATGGAATACAAATTGATTGAAGGATTTCTTATTACTCCTTCTCAGAGACATGTGACGTTGCCTTTGAAGTACATAGCTACAGTCGCAGCTGGAATATCTGGCGTGGAGTGTGCTGCGAGTGTGCTGCGAGTGTGCGTAGGACGGTTATCGCAGTCGTGCGAGTACGCGTGTTTGTGCAGCCAGTGACGCAGTGCAAGTCTTCTAGTTGGGAACTCCCAGTTGCCCAGGTTCTTGTCCAAGCTAGTAAAACATGGGCATAGTCACATTACCTCACGAGAAACGAAGTACGACTTTAATGGAAAAGTACTTAATCATTAAGAATTTTTGCATTTTATTTTTCGGAGGTATAACAGGTCTGAGGAATGTGGGTGGTTAATGTGATACTATTGAAAACCCTTTTTCCAAGACTACGTCTTCCAGAAACAAATATAACTCATTACAGCCAACATAGAGAGAGAGAGCTGCAATTTTTTTTGGAAATATATACCTAAATCAACATGCAAAAATCACCAGAAAATCACCAGATTGTTAATCTTACACTATTTCAAACTAAACTTAGCCAAAACAAAATACAAAATATTTGTTCAGGCTGCTTGAAAAGTTATTATATATTGTTGCTCGTTACAGTTCACAGTTGCTCACCGCCACACGCACGCGCGCGCACACACACATGCACACACACACAATTTTATATTTAATGTGTAGTACATATACACACACACGATTGTGAGAAATTGAAACAATAAAATATTCACAAGCTCCCATTTGAAATGCTTTAGCAATATATTCGTTAGACATACTGTGCACAAACGCACATTACTCAATGAATAGTTCAAGTACTGTAGGCTTTCCGAAGCTCCACTAGCGTTAGGACCAAACCGACCGTTATTTCCGCAAGATACAGCGCACACGATTGTCTATAACCAGTTAATCACATGCAATAAAACATGTATTCCTTCAAATCACCAGATATGCGACCAGATGTTTACGGCAACTATTAACTTTTCGACTCGTCGCACCAGACAATACTCTCATATTACCAGATATGGTGAGAAAGTCACTAAATTGGCAATTATGACGGTTTCTGTCTGCTGCACTATACTTATTCGACTATTTCTTCTGGCTCAATGCAAATAAAAACCGCTACATCCCTCCGCCGCGAACAACAGTGATTGGTAACCACCGGAACTGTGTTAGTTTGCTGTAACAGGTAACCTTATATAATAATAGACCTCACAAAACCAAGACTGTCATCAATATCGCCTACTTACAGCTCTAGTCGCTTTTCTGCGAGGGCACGACATCGTGGCAGGAATCACTTATTTTTATTTTGTTGAGATTCGTCCCGTACTTACCAGACATTTTATCCAGCCCTGTGCCCATTGCCGTCCACTTCACATATATTACTTCCTTCGTACTTTATGTAGTCGTGGCATTTATCAGCAGTTAACCGGTGCATAGCTGACAAGTGGCAAAGCCTCATTATATGCCAATAGGCATGGCGTACCCTTGCAAAACATATTAATGCATTTTAGTATTTATATGTAAAGGCGCTAGCCGTGTTTGAACATTAGCCACACACCCACCCACCGATCTTTCGACGGGCATTATGTACACACGGAGCAGCTCTCTCCCAACCATACTCGGGCTCTGTCATTACTGAACAAACACAGTCCTTCGTGCAGTAGCAATGGACTCTTACGTCTAGTCCGACGCGTTTTCGACATCTGCACATTATTTTCTCATTGGCATTTCACACTACCAGCAGCGGAGTTTGTCCCCATTTTGCTCTCTCTTTCTTGCTCTCACTCTCTCAGACGCCCGCCCAGGGCGGTGTTTCGTCCTGGTGTCTACAGGACGACTCGTAACCTGCATAGACCACTCTTTGTTGCCGCCGTCCACACGCGCCGGATGTCAGCTTACATGGGGATAACCACCAACCTATCACCTCTCGTTGTATCTCAAAGCGAGTTACGGCACCTTTGTGGTGATTCCAGAAGATGGTCTGGTGGCCGAGTTTCATAATTGCGACAGGTAGAAAAGTTAGTGATTTCAGTAAAACCCTGGTGGCAGAACTGGTGATTTGAAGAAAGACTGGCCATATTCCTTATCTTATCGGATTGTCGCTCTTTTGTCTCTTCAGGATTGTTTATTCCCGCAGAAGATATTATTTACACCTGGAGAGGGCATGGATATATCTTGAGATGCATATTACACGTTCCATTGCACATGATTATTCCTTTATAAATAGTTGTGTGGGCTATCTCTTGCGGGAATACATATATGGTTTGGTCCCGTCATAAGCTAAGTGGAGAAATTGTACACCACTGGTAAAGTACTCGCCCATTGATTCAACTTGAGATTACTGTACGTTTGTACGTGTGTTTAGCAATATATATATATATATATATATCTATATATATATATATATATACAGGATGATTCTAAAATCATGGGACAAACATCGAGGGGTAGTAGAGCTCACTAAAACAAACAATTATTGTGTAGGAATATATATGGGCGGAAGTGACGCGTTGAGGCACAAACACAAAAACATAACACATTAACGGAAACATAAAATGTTCATTAGCAGCATACTTAACGAGTGATTCCGTAAAGAAAATATTAAAAGAGTTGCTGGAAATTCATCCACCAACAGTCACGCATGCTTGGCGACCTCTACATATGGCGTGATTGGCTGACAATGGTGGCGTGCGTGAAATACCCGGCGTATTTGAATCTGCTCGCCAATCACTCCACCGACGCTACCAAGCTTGCATTACTGTCGGTGGTAGCAATTTTGAGCAATTATTATAAACATTGCTGTAAAAAGGCATTTAGCAGCGACGTTATAAATAAACAATGTGTTGCATTTCATGTGTTATTGTTGTGTTCGCGCCTCAACGCGTCACTTCCGCCCATATATTCCTATACAATAATTGTTTGTTTTAGTGAGCTCTACCACCCCTCGATGTTTGTCCAATGATTTTAGAATCATCCTGTTTATAAATGTATATATATATTCATTTATATATACAGGATGGGGCTGAATTCGACCGACAATCTTCGTGAGGTGTTTCTTTATGCAAAATCACGTGGAAAATATACAGAACATTTGTACCTAAACTAAATATTAAGGGCGAAATAAGTCCTCGAAAATGGGGATTTTAGAATGAATATTTTCGAAATACCGGAAAGCATGTGAGATGAAAGTACAATTTGTGGAACATTGTTTTATGTTATAGGGATCTTCAAACTAAGAGTAAACCCACATTAATAACACTCCCCGTTATAAAAACAACAGGGGTAGCCACCCGCATAATGCCGGAAACTTTGTTACCACCGGGAATTACGAACATTTTACGGTGGTTTATTGAGCTTATATTTTATACAATTCGTCTCGGAGATTAATGGGCCGCATTCGGTATAGAGCCTTTAGTGCCGTGAAAAGGGTTGTGCCAGGCATAGAATAGAAGACGTCAGACCGTACAGAGCTGCGTAGTGTGGTATTAGTGCGCGACATGTAGGCCGCTTGCACAGCCTGTACACACATGTTTTATACTGCATGCTGTATCTGACACCTAGTAAGCTGTTTACTCGCAAACGAATTGCTTGACAGTGTTGCATTATGGGAACGCTACTTTCAACAGTTGACGTGTCGTCTGTAAAAAGTATCATATTGTGGTGGCAAAGCAACTATAAATAGTAATAATAAATTAGACTTCAAATTGTGAGAACTAACAATTTTTACTCATTTAATTAGAAATAACCTAATATTAAAATCTGGCGATTATTGGCAATTTTTCTATATTGATTTACAGACATTCATTCCGGAAAGTAAGCAACTATGATCAGCTTCCCTTGCATTGCAGCGCGTCACAGCTTCATGGCGGCACTTTGCTGTCTGTTTTCTGTGATCAGTGTATTTCTTCACGGTATCCAAATGTCGAGGAAGACTTTGCAATAGTTATATTTAAGCATGTGATAACGTACCGTAATAGTGCATGCCTCAGCGTTGTTGGTCGAGTGGCGAGCACACATATTTGAAAATGCACAACTAGCAAGCTTTTCAACTTAAAAGTTTCACATTTTTTCGCAGGGAAAATTGTTTTGCCGTAGTCATGGATCTGGAAGCGCCATGGAGCTATATGGCATAGCTCCATGGCGACTACATAGCCACTTTGTTAGCATTCAGCAAAGTAACCTAAAGTACTGATAAGTTTGTTAGCGGTATTTCCCGTGCTACGGTGTTCTTTGTGCAGTATCGTACTGACCTGCGCGACCATGTGACGGCGGTATCAGGTGTGTGCGTGCACGTGTGAGTGCGGGGCCAGGCTTATCAAGCTGATAAACAGCGTATGTGACCCACAAACAGCCAAGACGAGCAGAGCACAACAGTCGCAGCGCTTCAACACGGTGAGTCGTACCTCCTTCCTGATTGCTTCTCATTCCATCACATCATTCCTTCAGCACTTGCCGATATAGCCATCATCCTGGTTACAAACTATTCCGCAATATCACCACAATATATACAAATATTAATATTTATCAAAATATGTATACAATACAAGATAGAACGCTAGTCTCTACTTCGCGTATTGCGATTTTTAAAAAAATGTAAGACGCTATTATCATAATGGGTTAACAGCGGCATAGGGTCATATATATGACTTGGTAAATTTAAATTTTTTGCAAAATACCAACAGAATATTCATGGCAGATAAAAAATGAGCACGTTAAAATTAACGAAGATATTAAGTAGTCTTCTGCTTTAAAGTTGGACTGCACATTTTTTAAATATCGGGATAAATATTATTCATTAATTTGTAAAACCGGTGCGATCTACCGTAATAACGGAAGACATTTTTTTGTTCATTTTAACGTGCTTGTTTATTTTCCGTCTTGTGAATATTATATTGTCACTTCACATAACGAAGTTTCAAGCAGCGCCAAGTTGGCATGACTTACTTTTATGATTAGACAGTATTTACTGTAGATGCGAATCTCCGTTTAGTGACATAGTACATACAATATATACACTTATGGGTTCCAAGTATATTATTTCCCATGTTATCCGCAATAAACCGATCTATCATCTCCATTTTTAGAGCGTGTCATTCTTAGGAAGCGCATTTGGGTATATATAATGTGTATTTGTAGGAATCATGAGAGTTTGTCGGTGCTATTTGTGCACATAATATATATATATATATATATATATATTTAATAATGTCGACAATAATTCTCAGACTTGGTATGAATTATACGTTACAGAATTCTGTACCCATGTACGCTCATGCGCAGTCGAAGTGTACTCGTGTACACACACGCAATATATTATTTGCATAAGTTCTCTTATATTTCTTGAGTATAAGGCTTTTTACAATTGAATAATTGAAAGCTTTAAAACAGGTACCTAAGAAAAATGAAAATGATAACTCCAACTTTTATAATGAGAAATAAATAATTTTTAAAAGAGCCGACATGCGGAAAGGGTTGAGCAGAGAAAAAAAACAAGCACCTGCACTGTACCTCTGCTGTACACCTGCACTGTACCTCTGCTGTACACCTGCACTGTACCTCTGCTGTACACCTGCACTGTACCTCTGCGGTACACTTGTACTGTACCTCTGCTGTACACCTGCACTGCACCTCTGCTGTACAGTACACCTGCACTGCACCTCTGCGGTACACTTGTGCTGTACCTCTGCTGTACACCGGTTTCATACAAACGTTACTAGAAGATGCTCATAGATAGGATTATATAACATACTGAAGCTGAAGTAGTTGCAGCAAATAGGAGAATACAGAACTAGTAAAGAAAGAGAGTTAAATAAAACACCGAAAATGTGAAACAATTGAAATGAAGCAGTATGTCTTGAGATTGTGGTAACAATGTCCCTAAAATAAATAAAAAAAGGTAGTTATGTTTAATAATTTTTTTTAAAATGCAACGCATAAGAAACTCCTTATCATCAAAATTTTTCAGGTCATATAAACACTCCCATAATATAGAAAACAAAGTTAGAAATAATTTATGCATACATTGGCTACTCATCTAAAATTAGTTATCGAGTGAAAATATAATTGCAGTCGGTAATACTGAAATAGCCAATACTTTTAGTGCTTTTTGAACTTCTTCGAGAAATTACTTTTTTGAATTGAAATTTTCTGTAAATGTGATAATGTTGTAGGCGTGGTTCTGAATACATGTACTCGCGGGGAGGGAGGGATAACCACACAACTTGCTGTCTACGAGTGGTTGTGGGTTCTCAGTTCTGTCTTCAGCCGCAGGAGCGCGACACCTGCGCACCCTACGAGGACACTCGACGTGGCTTCCCTCGTCCATTGATTGCATTTCCTACCTCACAGCTTTCATCCTCCTTCCTTTCACTGGGAAGATTCTCACCACCAAACTACTGCTTCTTTGTCCCGTTCTCTCCCACACGTAGCGTCTGGTTCGAGTCCTCCTGTGCTGCGTAATGATGTAATTTGAGGGGCGGGCAGCGCTGGACCACCAAATACTTTCTCTGCCATGTAATTTCCTCGAAATGGATTCCGTTCTCTTCACAACGCTTATGTGTATGTGCTGAAGCTGGTAGAAAGTCCGGCCTCAAGTCAAGGCGGGTTCACGAACTCCTCTTACCAGCAGCCCTCTGCCAATCAGGGGAGGCGTACCAGAGTATTCGCTGGAAACACTGACACACGGGAGATCGTGACATCTTCGACGAGAACGGAAGTGAATATGGAAGACTGACAAGAAAGTAAAACCAATTTTCCTTCCTAGTAATATTACAAAAGATTTGTGGCTAATACAAATTATAACTACCTTATGATTTATTTCAGTTTTCTCCCGACCTCTCAGAAGGCTGTTCTTATGAATTGCACACTGTTATAATAACATATCTAGAATTTACCTGCTGCAATCTGATGTTTTTTTCGATCAATGAGTGGGTAAAAAGTAAAAATTGAAACTAGTATAATATATAAAGAGATCAATAATTTAAAAACATAATCCCCGTGGAAAAACCTTTAATAAATCTCAAGAAACCTTATTAAAATACTATATTGCAATGCTTGTTGTTTACGTAGTAAAGATAGGACATATTTACTAGGTAAACGATTAGCTACTTAACGGCCACTCACATAAGTACGATGCGTTTAAAGGTGTTAATGGGATTCCCTAGTAAAGCTTCGCTGCAAAATGAGCGTTTGCGGGTATAAGCGCATCTCAGTAAATAAATGCTCAGATGGTACCATTACCCGGTAAGGTAAACAATAATTATCTTCAGCTACCATTACTTTTATGCTTTTAGATGGTTTTAAAAACAAAACATAGTTCAAATAGTTAAAACAGCGTTATTAGAGGAGTTCCGGAAGGGATATTAGTGTAAGAAGTGGCGTCTGTAATTAATTACATTGACTTAAATCGCGTGTAATAATATCCTGCTGTTACACATGTATTTTGCGAGACATTCAGATTGCTGAGAATGCATATCGCAACCTTGGAAGGGCTTCTTTAAGGCCAAAAGTGACCTTAAGACGTTTAAAATTGTTGACTAGGAATTGAGTTGCCCATATGCATGAGTAGCTACATCAACTTAAAAATGTTTTCCGTAAGAGAGGAAAAACGTGTGGAATCTTTGGTAATTGAGATATAAATATACTTTATTGTTAATCCGATTAAGACAAATGCATTGTTTAGGTGAACAAAATGTGTATAATGAAGCATTATAAATGCTATTGCTATTGATTAAAATAAAATTTACATAACTAGTTTTGCAACTGGATACTGGATTTAGCTGGTTATGGCACTGACGTAACCACAGAAATTACTTTTTGCACAGATGCAAAAAACAGCTAAATTTCCAGATTGAATATTGAATGAGACGGAAGTGTTAATTATTGTGTGAGACGAGTATAATTTCATACCTAGTACCTTAACAAAAAATATTTCCTCTTATATATTTACATTAAAATTCACATGACATTGGGGCGACGGTGCTGAGTAGTTAGACTGCTCGCCTCCCACCAAGGCGAACCGGGTTCAATCCCCGACCGGTTCACTCCGGATTGTCGCAAGTGTTCTCACGTTTCCCCTGCCCTATCATTCCGGTGCTGCTCCATATTCACCTCATTTAACCCTCTTCGGTTCTCAAGACCTTGCTGTTAAGAGCCACCCAAATCTCTTTACTCACTCACTTATTTTCAGTGTTCCTCTTCCACGTTTGTGGAAATTGTCTCTTCTTCCTCATTCATCCTCATTCATCGCATTCATTTCCTGTCCTAATACAGTTGTGGAAATAACTTTAACAAAACCGAGAAGTAACGGTAAACCTACAATAAGAATTATGCTATTGATAAGATACCAGCTGTTCTCCAGTAGCACCTACATCTTACTTTCTTAGACTTTCACATTACTGAGATACATATTATTCTGTTACTCCATAGTGATTGTAATTATAAATACCGGAAAAAAAATATATATGTTTTAAAGCATTATTAACCGGAATAAATCAGATGGTAAAAATAATACGAAAAAACTTATTTTGCTTCTTGAAATTTAACATATCGGTTAGGATTGAACTGTTTTTGATATGGTATATATGACGGATGGATAAAAGTGTTTTTACAACTGGAAAGAGCATGGATTTAACATCTTTTGGTGCTGGATCCACTTGTCTTCCTTTGCTTTATAAAGGGTTTCTAACTACTTTGGTTACTGGATCCACTTGTCTTCCTTTACTTTATAGGGCTTCTAACTACTTATGGTACTCGATCCACTTGTCTTCCTTTACTTTATATGGTTTCTAACTACTTTTGGTACTGGACGCACTTGTCTTATTTTTTTTATAGCGTTTCTAACTACTTTTTGTACTGGATCGACTTGTCTTTCTTTACTTTATAGGGTTTCTAACTACTTTTGGTACTGGACCAACTTGCTTTCCTTTATTTTATAGGTTTTCTAACTACTTTTTGTACTGGATCGACTTGTCTTCCTTTATTTTATAGGGTTTCTAACTACTTTTGTTACTGAATCCACTTGTCTTCTTTTTCTTTATAGGGTTTCTAACTACACAAATTGTCTCCGAGAATATTAAGTGAAACTCCCAGTAATTGACTTTCTGAAAAGTATATTTGATAGAAAACAGTAAACTGTTCTCTTATCGAGTACTCAGCTAAGACCTTACGGTTACATAATATTGAAATATTCCTTATAGAATGTTAAAAATAATAATAAGTGTAAAGGTTACTTATGAATTTGTTAATGAACAAAGTAATAACAAATATTCTCAGAAGAAACGATCAATTTCATACGTTTTATGTCTGTTTAATGGTTATTAAAAACACGATCATATAATAACAATGCAATCTTCCTGCTCGATTTTACGAACATTTTTCAGTAGCATGCAAGGACAAATTAAATATTTGAGTGGCAAAAGCTGTATCTATGTGATTTATTTTTTCTTAACAGCCTATGCCAGAAATAAAATGTCAATTTTAATTTATGCCATAATATCTGCAGCAAGATGCACAAGCATAACAAAGAAAATATGAGGTTTTGAAGCAATCGTAGCATTTTGTGGTGTCGTAACTATATCAAAATTGGCATACCTAAATTCCTTGCCATTAATTACCGTGTTTTAAAATCTGAAACGATTCATAAGCTTAAAAAAAATTGCGAAGACAGCATACAGCTATGAATAAAAGTTTCAAATGATCACTCTAGTAGTAGTGTGAAGTTTAGAAGCCACTTTTTACTTAGCGGGATTGTAAAGGCGTATTTTATTAGTGGGATTGTAAAGGCGTATTTACTTAGTGGGATTGTAAAGGCGCATTTCTTAAGCGGGATTGTAAAGGCGTATTTATTTAGCAGGAGTGTAAATTCGTATTTACTTAGTGGGTTTGTAAAGACGTTTTTACTTAGCGGGAGTGTAAAGACATATTTAATTAGCGGGATTGTAAAGGCGTATCACAGACATTCGCATACTAGTCGATTATTAAATAACTTGCTTTCTGCCCACGGCTTCGACCGTGTGTACTTCACTAAGCATCTACTGTGTTAATTTACCGAAGCACCTCTTTGAATTTTGCCCTCTGAGTATTTGTAGTTATAATGGTACCGGAATGTATTCATGTTACGTTCTTATAATTTCGGAAATAAACGCTCAATTGTGTTGGGAAACCAATGCAATTTATGTATGTTGATCCTTATAAGGAAAATAACATACAGCGATGTATTTAACTGACCGTGGGTCTATGAATTTTAGTTATGAATTATTGATCCTGCTCAGATCTGACAAGTTAATTCCACGACTCTAAGTTTAATTAAACCTCTTGTCTCACTAAGATAAAGGTTTCTATTCATATTTTTTTTTGGTATGTCTTTACAATACATGTTGGTTTGATAGTTACAAGCATGGAAATTATGTTATATACTGGGTAAAATTTCCACGAAACCACATCCGAACCATTTTCACTTTATTAGCATTTTTAGTATAAAAAAATCCTTGAATTATATTTTAGGTGGGCTGTTTTATGTAGACAAACGTTTAAAGAAAACAACATAACAATATATTATATGGTTACTGAGCTACTAAGCAGTCCTCCAAAACAACATAACAATATATTATATGGTTACTGAGCTACTAAGCAGTCCTCCAAAACAACATAACAATATATTATATGGTTACTGAGCTACTAAGCAGTCCTCCAAAACAACATAACAATATATTAAATGGTTACTGAGCTACTAAGGAGTCCTCCAAAATATTTTTCACCTCATTTTACCCTGAAAAAAAAAAAAAAAAAAAAAAAAAAATTGTCAGTTACATAAGTAGGTAGCTATTGAAGCAAAGATAATAATTAAATAGTATCGTTAATACGTCATTAATGAGTCCTCGAAAACATATTCTACCTCATTTTCATCCATTTGGGTGTTTAATTTAAGTAATCCCTGAATTTGTTTGCGATATTCCATCTGGCAATGTCCCTTCAGCTCGTGGCACTCCACTCACGCCCCGGTATCAATGCTGTTGCATATTAATTATTGCAATACATATTTCCTAGTTGCGTTATGCCTCGGCTAGCTCGTACATTACAGTAAGTAAATAGACGGTAGTTGAATTGCCCTGCATTGCCCAGTACTAACAACCTCACGCAACACGACCGAATATGTTTGATTGTAAACTCTTTATGGAGAAATGATAAGTGTTTACAGCGGCGGTCGGTGATCAGCACTCGCTTATCAGTGATGTACCGTGCCGCCGTATAGCGAACCTCTCCTAGCCGCGTGTCAGAGCTGTCCAGGAGGCGTGGCTTAGGGTCTGGGGTGTGACTAGTAGCAGGGGTGAGGTGATGACACCGCCACGCTGCACGTTCCTGGGGTGGGGTGTCACCGCCCCCCCACCACCCACCAACACTTACATCATTGTGTGTTCGCCACACTACGACAAATGCACGAATAAACTAAGGTGACAAAATCATATAGGCTATTCAAGGTACAGTGAGCACTTTCAAAAGTCCTCTCTTTTAAAATAATAGCAAAAAAAAAACTATTTTAGCCTTAGACGTTAACTTCCGAGTGCGGTGGAATATACACAATACGTTTATTAATTAAATTCCAATATTTATTTCAAAAAAAGTTTTTAAAGTATAAAATATGATCAAAAACAAAGTAACTTGTGCCATAAAAGTGCTACCTTTACCGTTAACAGCCTTCAGGAAAAATAATAAAAACTATTATAGTCCATTCACTGTTACTTCCAGCTTTTCTGAAGCCCTGGTTCTACTTTCAGGCTATTCTTCCGCGTAATGCAAACAAAACTGAACGAAGTCTAGAAAATTAAAGCAAAGGGAAAGCGCACCGCATTCGTGCGCATCCGGTGTAGTAATATTTTGCGCAAGAACTATTTCTTGCTAGGCATTACTAACACACCTATTTTATCACAGTTTTTAATCATATCAATTATAAATGTTAATTTATAACTTATAGGTAAAATATAAATTACATTTTTATTCAACCAAAGATACGGTAGCTTAATGTCAATACAGGCATAGAACGCTTATGATACATGGTATATTGAAGAAACAATCAAACACATCATATAAGGAGTGATTTTTCTAAGATTTTATTCAAAAAGTGTGAAGAAACCGCGAATAGACGATGCCTTCATTCACGTAAAGAAAAGCTTGTCAACGCTGAAGTTATGAGACTGCACCATGTGATTTCGAGGCCAAGAGGAACAATGTTGTGTTACCTTTGCTTTTCGTATTTTTGTTATTATTTTCGCGATGTTGTCTGCTCACATATTAAACTTGACGTACATGTATATAATGTTCTCGCTGAAATTAGGACGAACGAGGAAAAACTAATAACATTTAGGGTTGGATTATTTTCTTTAAACTGTATATATTTTGAAAGTTTCGCATTGCCACAGTTCATTGATTATGTTTCTCAGAAGTATAAAAACGCCTGTGAACTGCAGATTTTTACGATTAGTTAGCAATTTTTAGTAATTTCTGAAAGAAAATTGAATTTTATCGAGCAGATCAATGCTTATTACATACAATCTATTCACATATAATCGAAAGACATACAGTTACATTTCATCAAAGTCATTGGGCCCAACCAGGTTCTTCAAGTGATGGGATTCTTAAATAAATGAAACAGTTAATTACGTTTGCCAATTTGTTTACTATAACTACAAATAAAATACTCTCTACTCAATCTCTCACAATAAACTGCTACCACTTGTGATTTACAATTAAAACATCCAATCAATACATTTTACAATCACCTCAATGAAATTAATGTAATCGATTAACTGAAATCAATCCCAATAAACAATGCATCATAATTTANAATTTCTGAAAGAAAATTGAATTTTATCGAGCAGATCAATGCTTATTACATACAATCTATTCACATATAATCGAAAAACATACAGTTACATTTCATCAAAGTCATTGGGCCCAACCAGGTTCTTCAAGTGATGGGATTCTTAAATAAATGAAACAGTTCATTACGTTTGCCAATTTGTTTACTATAACTAGAAATAAAATACTCTCTACTCAATCTCTCACAATAAACTGCTATCACTTGTGATTTACAATTAAAACATCCAATCAATACAATTTACAATCACCTCAATGAAATTAATGTAATCGATTAACTGAAATCAATCCCAATAAACAATGCATCATAATTTANTTTTACAATCACCTCAATGAAATTAATGTAATCGATTAACTGAAATCAATCCCAATAAACAATGCATCATAATTTAATGAATTATTATATACAATATGAGTCCTTATTTGAGAGTTCCAATATTATCAATGAAATCCATATCACATGTTCATACAGTCCAACGTTAATTCAATCAACACTCCACCAGTCCGGAATGTTCCAAAGGGCTCCGAGCGCTCCCATGCAGAGTAGCCCGTCGTCGAGTACCCCTCCCTCTCGTCCGCCAACACTACAATGAACAATCGTCTACCGTGCTCTCCGCTGATGTCCCACGCTGCACGAGACTATGCCCGATTACCGCACTTCAGCCAGATGGCTACCAGAAGACTGACGCCTCTCCGACTGCGGAGGGTATGCGTAGTGTCGCCGGCCAGAGCCAAGAAATATCTCCAAATGCCACGTTGCGCCGAGGGACATATTTACGAGAACATTCTTGCACACCGTCCCAAATCGTCGGGTTCTCCTACA
>NQII01010312.1:406-24929 GCA_002778355.1 Clitarchus hookeri | reverse complement strand
TTCCCTTCCCTTCATCCAAACCTTCCAGAGCATTTTCGGTTGAACTGGCAAGACTCACACTAACAGTTTCAGGTTCCAAGACAAGGACTACATCCAAATTCATGGGGCACCAGCATGGTCCCCTCTTATGCCAATATCTTCATGGGTAGACAGGAACAAAACTTTCTGAGCCTCCAACCAATTCAGCCACTCTGCTGGATTCATTTTGTAGATGACATTTTCATGATCTGGGATCAGCAGCCTTAACTCGCACAGTCTGCTCAAGTTCACCTGGACCTACTCTAAATCACATGCCATAGTTCTGGATGTGGAACTATCCCTTCACAATGGCAAAAATTGACACAACTGTTTACATTAAGCCCAACTACCACCTTCAATACTTACATTTCAACCGCTGCCGTCCATTCCATGCCAAGAAATCTCCGGTTACAGTTTTGCCGCCACAGCTAAATGCATCTGCTCCACCCAAAATGACTCAAAACAAACAATGCACTCCTCGATAGACGCTATCCCAAATCCCTGGTTCAGCATGCCACTTCAACCACAGTTTCTCAAACAAAGATCGGTAACTAAAATGTACATCTGGTTGTCCCTTACCACGACAGGGTGGGGGAGACAGGAGATCCCAGAGTGGAAACTCGCCGATCAGTGGCATCGCCAGGCACGATTGCCACATGCGAAAATCCGGGAGTGACCCCGCTGGGAATAAACCCGGTTTGCCTACGTGGGAGGCGAGTAGTCTAACCACTAAACCACCGTGGCATCTATGGATCCAAATTGCTAAAGACAAAAAAAAGTAGACTTACACAATATGAAAAGTACAGTATTTGTATTTTCTAAATTCAATAAGAAATTGTTTGCCATAAACTTCTATTGAATTTTACAAATCCTCGGCTGAAGATTATATATACAGTACACAGATCTTCATCTTTACCAAGTAACCATTAATGATATGAAATAATGCACTCACGTAAAGCTACCACCCTGGAACTCGTGTAATTGCAGCTTCCCTTCCCTCGCCCTCGCAGCAAGATCCTTCACCGCCACAGATATATCGCTGATGCTTTTCCTTGCTGTGTCCTTCACGATGGGCGTAATGAGCCCGGCGTCGGTAGCGACCGCCACGCACACATCCACGTTGCCGAGGATGCTCACCTGCACAGCGAGAGAGCAAGTAAACATTTGAATACACACAGCATCAGTACAATAGAGTTTCTTCTCTGCTGCGACACATCTGAATTGACGTTAATCCAGGGGCATAATTCTCTTCCACTTTTCATCCTTGCAAGATGTGCTTTCTGAAGCACCCAAAATGGAAATACACTGTTATTAATTTTTTTTTTTTAACTTTTAATTAAGTAAAATCTAGTAAATTACATATTTTAAAGTGTTACAAAACATGTAAGTGCATTCTTTTTTTCATGTGCAACATAAACAATACTTTCCGTGGCGATTCTAGTAGCGTGTGTACTATTTTTTTTTTTTTAACAAGTTTTGCAGTATGGCGCAATGCTCCTTTTCAAGCCGCTAAACCCCCACGTCAAGATGTCAGGAATTAGCCCATCAGTTCATTGCCAAATCCAAGCAAACTATGGTCTCTGCCTACAACACAATTAATTGCACGCAGCACCCTTGTGACTTGATACACTACATCCTAGTTCATTTTCCACTGCAAGATTAACTAGTAACAACTTATCACCTGTTAGAACACAGTGTATCATCGACACGTGCTCACCTGAAGCAAAACTTTGTGTTCGTATGTGAACATGTCACACACTTATTCGTGCATGTTGATTTCTAAGAACCCATCTCTTGAGTATTCATGCGTGTGTCTATTTCAATTTTAAGATAATTCTGAGTAGTCTAGGTATACCTTGCGTGCCAATTATTAATTATATGAACTACAAACAAAATGTGAATCAGCTACAGAGATGATGTACTTGCAGTTGGTATTACTAGAAGTTCAGATACACTATAAACCACCTCATTCGAGTCCCAACACGTGCAGAGGGGGTGCGAGAGAGGGCAGTCCTACCCACCTGGTCCCCAGTGACGTGCGAGTTGAGCGAGGGGCACTGCAGCAGAGCCAGCGCGACTGCCTTGACGACGAAGTCGTTGACAGACACAGCTACGCCTTCCTCCTTCAGTTGCTTCCTGGCGACCAACACCTTGTCCATCACGCACTCCGCGTAGCCATACGCATGCGGGATCGTCCTCTGCAAAGTAAATAGGAACCAGTCGAGTTCAGAGATGAGAAGGGAGCATGGAGAAATTCGGGCAGCTCTTAATAACAAGGCCTTGAGAGCAGATAAAGAGTAAAGCGAGATGGAAATGGAGAAGTGCTAGAACATGGAGATGGGGGATTCCCAAAAAAAGCCAGCCGATCAGCGGTACTGTCTGGCAAAAATCTGGGAGCACCTGCCAGGAATCTAATCCAGTTTGAGGAGATGAGAAGTTTTCGCAGCAGCTTACGGTGGTGTGATGCACAAATAAACACTAAACACTAGGGATGTCACACTCGATTCTTGATGAATCGTATAATCGAGTATCGGAAGTCCAAGAATCGAAGCAACAAAAACCAATTACTACAAATACATAACCTATCACCTCCAAAAAACAGTTTAAAATTACTTTATATATGCCAGTAAATGAATCACTCTTGGAAAATTATTTTGTGCGTGAAAATATGAGATGTTGAAATAATCTGAAAATAAAACTGTCCTGGCCGTGTTCAAATTTACCATTTAGTATATTAGTATTTAGTCTCTTCAGTTCGGTCGCGATTTGGTATTTTGTTTTTTAGCAACTTTCGTTACATTCTAAAAACTAGAGGTGTGCGGGATCCCGAACTTTGGGAATTCATAACAACATTCTCGTCGGGCGGGAAATAATTTTTTCCGGATATTTTTGGGAAAAATTTATGTTCACGTCTGTATGTGTTCCAACCAAAATACGAGCCTGGTTTCGTGCGAGAAGCTTTGTATCGACTCTTTACGTATGCAATTATAATTTGATGAATCAAATATTGTCGAGAAAGTTTCGATTCTTCCGTTTATTCACAGATTTCAACGATCGATTTATAAGCTAAAAAAATTTTTGTACGTCATATACTATGTAACGTTAACGCTACATATTTATTGCGAAAATTAACTAAAACTGGTTGCAACTTGCACTATTAGGAAGTTACGGTAAACCGTGCACAATGAATTTGTCTTATATGCTAGCGACGTCTATAAGTTGCAAGTATCGATTGCTGGCTGATATGGGACGCGAGTTTCAACATACATAACCTAAACATTCACATAAAAATAAGCTAGTACACGATGAATGTTTAATTCGACTCCAAATGTTTTAACTATAATACTGAGATCTAACATGGTGTTTTTTAATATGGGTTTGGTTAAAACGATTCGTAACACGCCAGAAAATTTTCTCTGTTTTTTTGTTTGAAATGTGTTTGTTTTTAATTGTGTGTTGTGCTCGCTCGTCGCCGAGACGTTGACAAACTCCAAACGTAGCAAATTTGCTATGTGAAAAAATATAATTAATTTACTTAGGTACTTTTAATTTTGTTATCGATAGAGGAATTAGCTTTGTTAGCGTACGGATTCGGTATGTTGCATTCATAACTTGCCCGATGATGCTTGGCTCGGATTGCAGTTGCACTACGTGATTCAAAGCGTGTGCGTTCACGGACGTTAAAACTTCCACTGAAAGTTAATTTGAGTAAATTTGTGTCAACGCGCACACATTTTACAACCAAAAATGCTATTCTTGCAAACTTTTTAATAATTTAATGATTCAGTGCACAGTCCTTGAGTACTTTGGTATAATCCATTCACGGTATCTTCGATACTTTTGAAAAGAACCTTTGAAAAATCACCCTAGGAGTTACATGTTCAATTGGTTATAAAAAAATTGTATATGGAAAAAGGTTTTGTCTTGCTTTTAGCACTGAAGCACTATATAAATTGGTTGTTTTAAGTTTTAAGTATATTTTTTCAATAAATTTTAATAATTTGTTAAAAGTCCGTAAGAATTAACAACGGATTTTGAAGGGACATGTTGGTTATAGCTGAAAAGAAATAGTTCGTAGGTTAAATATTAATATGTATAAATTTAATGCCGTAATTGTAAAGTTAATATTGCTAAACTATATATTTACATTTTTACGTAGCACTCATGGGTAAAGATTTCACTGTTATTAATTGAAATTAAATAAATTTCAGTGTCTGTCCAGCGGACTCATACACTCCATCTTGTCCGTTTGGGCACGTTTTTTTCAGAAGTATAACCACGCCATATTGGATATTGGAGACGCTGAATTGTGGTTATAAAACTAACGTAACACATTCTTTCTACTTACAAGATAATTCTAGGTTAAGATGTAATTTTAGTATTAGCGTTGTTATTTCTGCACTTTATCAAATAAACGTGCAAAATATAGAAAGGCATTTGAATATTTCCGTTACGTAATTCCCTTCGCAATCCTTAACAGAAAAACATATTTTAAAAGAATGAAAAGGAATCGAATTTTGGTCAATAACTGATAATCGATTATTTTCGAAAGCTTTTTGTGAAGCGTAAGAGATAGCAGCACAGTAGCGTTTGCTTACACGTCTTTCTATTATATCGTCTTTGCGCCGCAGGTAGTGTTGTTTTGATGTTGTGGCAGTGAAGAAGTGCGACAGTTTCTTGATGGAAAAGCGATGTACCTACACCGCAGGTTTCAAAATGAAAGTGATTTTGTTCGCTGAAGAGTTTGGAAATCGAGCCGCGGGCCGTGAATTCGTAGTAAATGAAACGTTAGTGCGGGGCTGGAGGAATTTTTCTCACTTATAAGTCGCACCCCGAGTTTTCAATAAAATTTTTTAAATAAAATGTGCGACTTATATGTGATAAAATACGGTACCATTTATCACAGTGAAATCTTTAACCTGAGTGCTACTTCCAAAAGTTTATTATGTAAAATTTAACTTTTTCCTTACACCAAATATGTAAATAAATCTTAATACAATAAGTAAACTTTAATTAAATTATATCATTAACAGTTCCGATATATACTTCAATCTACCTTTTTGTATGTATTACAATATTTTGCTAAATTGATTAGCATTTTTTAGACATTTGGAGAATTTTATTAAAGTATATGACAGTTAAGATTACATGGCATTGTTTCTCTTCAAAAATAAATTTTGGTAGTTCCCACATGGCACTGTTTACAAAACGTTTGACAGGTGTCACATGGCAATGTTTTGTTTACATACTGCGGAATGATACATAATCGGGTCCCTGAAAGTAGATCTTTAGCAGGGCTTCAGAAAATCTTGAAGTTACCGTGAATACATTATATGCATCTTGATGCGTATATTTTGAGATACAACACTTTGTAAACCCCCCCCTTTTTTTTTTTAACTCAAAAATGGTATTTCTAATAGGCGTGACATCTCGAAAGCACTCAACAGCCTTCGTCTGATGTGCAAGTTTTTTTTTCACAAGTCAGTGCATTTAACGCACGTTTAATAGTTTTGCAGGAAAAAGTTAATTTCTAACACAGTGAAACAGTTCAAGCACCAGGTAGGCATAAGCCTTACGGGTGGAAGTGTGTGTGTGTGTGTGTGCGTGCCGGCAGACTACATTTCTGTCATTATAAATGTAATAGTGCTAGCAGAACACCACTTTTACTGCCTGCACGAGTTACCTTAGATTCCGTCAACCGCTTAGCTATTGTTTTCCTCATGTTCGACATCTCGATGTCCACATAGTTTGGCCCCACCTTCTGTGCCGCGGGGGCGGTCTTGGGGGCGCCAGGCTTCTCAGCATCTCTCGGCGCTTGCGTCGACGGAGGTGGTACTACGCACACACAACACGTCTATTTACCTCAACACAAGACTTAAGTTTTGTGCATCTTTTTATTTCCAAAATAATCTCGCTTTAATATTTCTGAGTTTTGGTTAGCATCAACTAGTGTCAAGTTTTGTCTCGAAGGAAAATATATTTTGTGGTATGTTTTTCTCAGACTTAAATTTATTGTGGGAGATGTTGAAAGTGTCTTTCGCGTGAGAGTGAGAAATCGGCTTACCTTGCCTGGCGGGTTTCGGCTTCAGTGCGTTAGCCGCCACGTGTCTAAGGACATCTTCTTTCAGAATCCTCCCTTTGCGACCCGTAGCCGGCACCAGTGCAGCATCCAGGCCGTACTGCTCCAACATCAGGTGGACCGCTGGACCGTAGTTCCTGGAGCGTTCCAACACAATACATATTAATAACATCNTTTTTTTTTTTTTTTTGCAGTATATCTTGCCCGACTACAACCGCCCCAAACCACATACGTCTGTAACACAGTAAACCCTCTGTTAAGAAAATTTCCATTTAGCAAAATATCCCATGCAATTAAATGTTAATTTGTTCCCACCAGAACAATTTCTCTCAAAAATAAATGGACAACCCCGGTTTTTATATTGCACATCTGGAGAAAGAACACCAACTAAAAGTACATATTAAAAGACACAAATGTATAGAACCCATTCACAGTACATTGTTTAGCTTTCCTGAGCCTTAGCAGGGCAAAGCACTGACTTGTAACCAAAACACAAAGTACTTTTAAATTTAAAACAATAATTGGAAAGGTTGTAATTTTTACTGTTGGAAAATAGGTGACTGACTAACATTAGGGTTCCTTCTTAAATGTTATAACAAGGTTCCATTGTTCACAGTACAGCACAGCTTAAAACATCTGTATAACAAAATTGAAGGGAACAAAATAATTTGTGTGTGTGTGTTATAGAGTGGTCATTTACAATGTGTTTCTCTTTTCATTATGCAAACAATTTTGAATCTAATTGCTGCTGAAAATGAATTTCATTGGTTCTTTTGTATTTTTCTAGAAAAAATGTTTTGAACTGATTTTCTTTTAAACATTTAAGTAATAAAAACAATTATGGCAAAAAAATACTTAGTACAAGGGAAGTGAGGCAATTATAACCGGCTGTAGTATATTTACTTTTTTTCTCTGAAATATGAAAAATAAAGTTTTTGTTTAGTTAAAATTAAAATTAAAAAATATACATTTTTTATTTTTAAGCAAAATCTTTAAAGGGGGAAGGGGGGCGTAATATTGATTAAAATTAAATATAATAGGACTTTTTAGTCTTCGTTAAAAAGTGGTTTTGTGCCAAAGAGGGAAAAATAATTTGTTTTAAAGAGTAGAAAATTCCTTGTGTTATATAGTGATTTGATCAAACTGAACACAAATTTTACTATCAAGAGGTTTTGGTTACAGAGAGGTTCACCGTACTGTGTCACAAATGCTTCCTCATCTACAACAACCCAACAAATAATATGGAACCCATGCATATTATCTTTGTGTTTACGTGAAGATTAAGAAAGATGACAAACTCACGCATGAGCTCCGGGGGACTGGGACGCAGTNGCGGCGTGGATGCACTTGGGCTGCCCACGGACTTCCAATCCTCCCCCTCCGCCACAAACAGTGCTATCGTCTGCCCCACCGGCACGGGAGGGGAGTTCTCTGGCACCTGGTAACAACCACATCTCGCAACGTCACGACCCCAACTTACTTTACTTTCACTCATTACATTATAGAAAGTAGACAGAATGCACAAGTACTCACGGGGTGGTACTCATAGATAGACACACACACACACAAACAAAAGTCGGACAAACATATTTTCCACGCTGATGCTAGACCAGCTTCGTCAGGCGGCGAGCGGTGGCACACTGCAGTCTGGTGAGCAGTGGTTGGCAAACAGCGAACCTAGCGACAAGGAGGCGAACTAGGGCGAGGCGGGAAATTTTAAATGTGGCGGAGGGGTTATCTCATGTGCAAGCCGGGCATCTGTCTGGATTGGGCGACGTATTGGTGGGCCAGTTCCCAGCATCGCAGTTCTGCACTATTATTAGAAGGCGGCGGGGCCCTCACCAATCTGGTTGTGCAACAGGAGTCAAAGATCTGGTTGTGAGATGCTGCAAGTGGCTTCTCCTGCATATTTACATTAGCCCGCCATATCTCATTGTTTACTTCCACTCAGTGTATTTTGGTGCACATTTTTGTTCGTCAACTGCCACATGAAAACAATAGGTGGACCTGTACATGCTAATTTTTGAGAGGGGGGGGGGATGAGTAAAGTTGAAGCACTGCCCTCGTTGAATCATCTATTAGTAAACTAGGGGTCAAACTGTAATTCCAAAAAAATTTGTGGCAACACTTGGAAGACAGAAACAACAGATTGACAGCAGATGATAAAGAGCCTGCCTTACAACTGGCTTCTGCTCTTTAAGCCATTGCACTTTTTTTTTAATATTCACTCTCGTTTGAAATGACAAAGCATAACATCACATGTTTGTCATGCAAACTCATAGTATTTTTTACCTAACACTTCAATTACAGAAAATTACCCAATCACTTATGAAAAGTTGGATTGCTGAAGTAAAAACTTGTATCCAAAGTGAAAGTGAAAGACCACCTACTTTTAAGTTATCTTACTGTCTGTTGATGTTATGGTTCTGTCAATAAATTATGTACGATAATCTTAAAATAATTATCTAAAAAACAATTCTATCAACGATAATGATGACATTTGTAAAGTAGAATATTCTTTACCTTTACAATATATGCTTTCTGCAATGGCAAATGCCACACAAAGCTTTTAAAAGAATGTGGTATTACAGCATCCTTGTGGTTTTTGCACAGCACAGGAATTACGTGTTCTCGCACAAAGACATATCAAAACAACTTGCTGAAAGTACACCCACCAATATCTTTGCCAAAATCCCGTCCTCGTCCGTTTCCAAGGTCATCACAGCTTTATCGGTCTGGATGTCGCAAAGTGCGTCGCCTGCCGAAATCGGGTCCCCTTCTTTCTTCAGCCACTTTACGATCGTGCCTTCGGACATGGTCGGCGACAGAGAAGGCATATTCAACTCCTGGCCTGGGACTGCAAGCGAAACAAGAGGGAACTCTCGTGATTGTACAGAAGTTAACAATTACGCACTATTTTCACCTAAGGCAAGTCGACACGAATGATGCAACATGAGACTGGAGCCAAGATGGCATTGTGCAAATATTCGTTATACCATACTGAAAATAAAAAATTACAACTTTAATTTTTGTTTTGGTAAGAAATTTGGTTAAGGAAAGGTGTAACAAACTAAAAATTCTTGATTTCTATGAATTTTCTGGTGTTTAATGAAGGTTCATTTTGTGCACCAGCAAAACAAAATTTTTACTTGTAAATCATCTTGTTTGTCGTCCTTATTTTATAACTGAAGTAACTACATAAAATAAAAATTTAATTTCAGGCAAGACGCCCTGTGGTAAATACTCACATCCTCCATTTTTTTGGGTTTGATTTTGCAACAAATTTGTTATAATGAATAACATGCTAAAAATGTTATGAAATTCGTTAATCTTTCATTGACATTTTTTTTTTTTCGTTGCTGTTTCATGAAAGTTCATTACATATCTTTCGTTTTTGTTTTGTGAGAAAAAAAAAGTCACATTCGCACAACCCTACTGGCTTTAAATATATCTGTTTCTGTTTAACCTGAACTTTGGAGGCTGTGTTCTGAACGTGCGAGTTCCCGCTCACCTGCTCCATGAACGACCTGTTCCGCCGCCGCAGGAGAAGCGGCTGGCGCCGGAGACGCAGGGCTGGACACCCCTGAAGGCACCTCCACAGACTTCCAATCCTCGCCTTCGCCCACCAGTAGCGCTATCGCTTGTCCCACAGGGACATCCTTCGTGTTCTCCGGCACCTGCCATCACAACAAAGGGTCAAGTGGAGTTTGGCTAACTCGTTAACATCAGGGTCATTCCACCGAAAATCACCCAATCTTTTAATTTTGTAGTCTCCGACCCATTTTGAAAAAAATTTGAAATTTTGTCACATGAAAAGTTTGTATTCCAACAACGCAAATCTGAAGTTATTAATTGTTATCTGCCGCCACATTGCATTTACAGAACAATACAGCTGCTGCCATTTAATGTACATTTTTGAGCATTTACTATTATTTCATCTCAAAATCTGTAAAAGCTACTAAGTCACGTACAATGTCATTGTCAAGAGGAAACCATGAGCTGGTTCGAATGTCACTAAGTATAAACAAAATCTAATTTTTGTCTTCTATTTCGACTTGACATTGACCTTGAAACAGTCTTCATTTTGTTTACTTGCTGTAGCTGACCTAAGACCGATTTGGGTGACCAATCACCCCTGGGTGAATTTCCATGGAATGAGACATCTGTGTCTTGAGAGCCAATGAGGGTGAAGTGAGGTGAGTATCTTGCCAGAGTGAAACTTTTCACGCACTTATTTCAGAGAGTAACGAAGGGTAAACTGAGAATGGCGTGAAGTTAAGTAAAATTAAACAAATCGAAAGGAAATATGGAGACTGTTTACTGACACACACTGGAAAAAATAAAAATTACTAGTGATGGAATTTGTATTTTTATTTAAAAGTTAACTTTTATAAAGGTTATATTTTTAGATGTAATGTTCACGATTAATTTATTGAAATATATTGAAAAAGAAAAGAGTTTTGAGAAATAGACAAATAGCTTTTGGAATTTACATTGGCTGCTTAATCATTTGTGAACACAGAATGCTATTTACATCATGCTCGATTCAAGACTATATTATATTTACTCTTGCTTTCCTCAGCTGTTACTCTACGTTGCTTTACTCTACTCTCGGAGTAATGTTTCGGAACGCCGCCCTGGACTTCATAGCCATCCCCGCTATCAGAGTAATTGTATATACTGGCAGTATAACAATGCGCCTACACGATCCTGATTCAGCACGATTAGTACCGCAGATACATACATTCCCAACAACTGTTTTATTTCTTTTCGAATTTTTGGAAAAGCCTTTACTTTTCACACTTACATTAAGTAAACATTGTATCAAAAACTACTCTCCGTGGCATGAGCTAAAGCAGAAATTATTCAACTATTTCTCTCGGGTACAAAAAAAACATATTCAGAATTTTTTAAAGTAATTTTAAAAAAAGTCATTAATCCACACAACTACAGTAAAAAAAACAGTTATATTTCTTGTACACATTAAAAAAAAAATGAGCATGATCTTGAAAGTACCAGGATTTTGGCGAGAATGCCTTCTTCGTCAGTTTCCAAAGCAACCACGGCCTTGTCCGTCTGAATGTCGCACAGCACGTCCCCTGCGGAAACCGTTTCGCCTTCCTTCTTCAGCCATTTCACTATGGTTCCCTCCGACATGGTGGGCGAGAGTGAGGGCATCCTCACTTCCTGTCCCGCCACTGCAGCAACACCAACGCGATTACAACGCAACTCACGAACTCCATTTTAACTATGCGCAACACATGGACTCTGCCTGTCAAGACTGCAGCGACAGTGTTTAAATGAGGAATCAATGTTAAAAGTAATTCCTTCTCCATGCATAAATTTTCAAGGTAACTTTTTAAAACAAAAATGCTTGACAAAACATTGCTATACCTATTGAGAAATCTTTTTAAAATTTTTTGTTCATACATTACAATTTTTTGTAATATGTGAATTTAATGTTAAATTTTAGAAAAAAGTATTAAACATAAAAATTAGCAAGATTTCCTAATCTGCAATTATTCCTCAAGGGCCACCATCTGACAGCTGCAAAATTTTAATAGGAAATCTCATGTTTAAGTAATTTCGCCTCAGTGCATTAATTTTAAGGATGGGCGTTTCAAACAAAATGTATTCACACAAAAGTTTTAGGAGAAGATCCCTACGAGTGTACATTTTCAATATAGATATGGAGAATGTACTTTTTTTTGTAAAACGTACATTTTAAAAATTCCTTGCAAACAAACTATACATGTTATGGGAACAACTCTGTTGTAGCGAACGTCTCCTGAAAAAATTTATGAAGAATACAGTTTGTTTGAAACGCTTAAATTTAATATTTAACGTACTGAGGCAAAATTTTCTTAAGGTGGGTTCCCTATTTAAATTTTACAGCTGCCGGCAGGTAGGCAGCGCACTTAAGAAATGTAAAGTAGAATACTTCTCATTTGATATGGTTATCTTTAAAATTGATGCACTGAGAAGGCAATTTCTGTAGCGATTCTCTACTTAAATTCTACGGCTGCCGACTTGGTAATCAGCGCACTAATTCTAGAAGTAGAGTGGCGGTAATTTTGTTAAATTTTTTTAAAAATACGTTGTACTTATTTTGGTAATTATTGCGAAATATGTTTGTTTACGTCTATTAACGTCAGAGGAATTATACCAGCCCCCTACCTAGGTGAGTCAATTTACATTCTTTTGGTGTGTTTTACGGTTCCTTTAAATCCCTACAATCCTACATTCACAGTTTAGTGTAAAACCCAAACATCCTAGGATAGTGTAAAACCCAACAATCCTAGGTTAGTTTAAAAATGTAAAATAGTGATTCACCCATCGTGGGGTTAGGTTCTGTTAGGTTAGGTGGGCACATATTACAAAATTAGTCGGACGTTAATGCCCCTAGTATATTTGTGTTCTGCATCATTAGTAGAGTGGAAATATACCATAATTTTGAAAAATTTTTGTTTTTTTTTCCAGAAAAACTCCTAAACTTAATAATTACCTAAAGATTAAATGTTCGCTAGTGAAATGTTACCTTATTGTTTACATTAAGTTTCATGGTGTGTGTGTGTTGGATGTGTTTCATTGAGGCGTACGAAAATAATAACTATTTCAGTCTTACTTATGCCATTACCGCGAGATGGCGGCCGTGTGCCGTTTTGCTGTGTTGTAGCAGACCCCACTGGCCAAGCGATGGCTTCAATTTTATACTGTTTTTTCTCACTGCGATTGTACCATGGTCTTAATGCACGGAATTGAACCATAAATAGATTTGCGAAGTACAAACGCTTGCTACGAGCGGAATGGGCCTACCGTCTACCTACGTATTAGTAGCAAGGATCTAATTAGGTAAAACAAACACGGAAACACTACACCAAGGCTACGTATTATTTAAATTTTCTGCAAGAATTGGGCCCACTCAGTACATCACCTGGCGAAATATGTTCTGTGGTCAGAAAAAATTTAAAAAGTGCCAACTAATAAGATAACTTACCGTACAGCAAGGGTGAATTATGGAAACATACTCTCTGTTTTAATTTAAAATTTGCCGGTTGCAGTAGAAAAGATCTCCCGTACAGCCGTACGTAATCACCTAACCTAACTCTCACCGCAGCAGCCATTTTTAACACTAGACCATAGACATCGAGCCTCGATAGGCAAGTATTAAATTGTGGAACATAAATAAACCAGGCGCTAGCACGCTGCCTTCTTATCCGGGTTCTGTGAAGGCAAATAATAGCCCCACAAAAGTTATATAGAAGGTTGTTGCATAGCATATATTTTGAAGGGCGTAATGGTAAAATAAGCAGAACGTATAAAATAAAATAGATAATATATGAGGACTTGGGCCGCTTCGTTTTCATCGGACGCAATGTTGTATGGTCCTGTAATGCTGTAGTAACGGAAACAAATGCGAATCGGCAATCACCTGCTTGCTGTGTACAAATTGACGTTACCTAGGTTAGTTAAATATTGTATGCAATACAGTGCGGTTCGCGGCAGGTGGAGTGT
This sequence comes from Clitarchus hookeri, assembly GCA_002778355.1. NCBI lineage: Eukaryota > Metazoa > Arthropoda > Insecta > Phasmatodea > Phasmatidae > Clitarchus > Clitarchus hookeri. Next base: position 11,317 of record NQII01010312.1, on the reverse strand, counting down.
TTATGGGCGTGTAAGTTGTGACGGCCGAATCCGATCGTAGGAAGGCTTGTGATTTAAGAATGGAGGGTGCAAGTACGAGTGCTTCTGTGCATAACAGTCCTATATGTGGCGGGTGTTACCTGGACGTTTGTCAGTTTGTCGAATTAACGTTGATTTTGCCTACCAGGGTGAGTAAATTCACATACTTCCGGTATATTTTACTGTGTGTGGTATATGGCAGGATATTGCATTTTGTGGTACGTCGTTAAGGGTTTGTATATTTCTGTGTGTGTAGCTATTTGAAATATAGCAAACCTAACCGAATTTACCCTAACTTCACAATATGTAATATACAGGTTTTGCTTATATTGCAATACGAAGAAATACGGTATTAACTGATGATAACCAGTACCCAATATTTACACATCGTAATGTTAGGTTACGTCTCTGCATATAATGTATTTACATACAATAATATAATGACAACATACATATTGTGCCCCTATTTTACCCCACAATTTCCCTAATCTTTATAGCCCTCCCCACTAACCAGTACCCTATATTTACACATCGTAATGTTAGGTTAGGTCTCTGCATTTAATGTATTTACATACAATAATATAATGATAACGTACATATTGTGCCCGAATTTTACCCCACATTTTCCATAATCATTATAGCCCTCCCCATTATCTTTTTCGTTTGTAATCATAATATGTTCTGTGTAATTAATAAAGTCGAAATATACCACTTTTCAGGATTTTTATTTTCGGAGAAGTCGCTATTCTTTACAATTACCTTTAAAACATGTACTCACATGCCATTGTTAAAATCTCTGAGGTTTTGAAAAGAGGTCTACTTGAGGTCGACTTTATTTTGCCTTTGATTATTCTTACGGCTCTCTTTTGCACATAAAACAATTTTTTTTGTTGTCAGTGGAATTCCCCCAAGTAATCATACCATAACACATGATGGAATGATAATATGCTAAATATGCCGATTTCGTTGCATTTTTGTTTAAGATCTCTGCAACTCTTTAACACCTGCTGGCAGGGTGGTTTTGGGTTAAAGGGAAATTTGAGGGGCGGTACAAAATTTGTTTGGTGGATTTTATGATGAGAATACCTGACTAGGTGCCAGGCACCGCCGTCAGGCGGTGTCGATGATTGCCGATGATATCAGAGTACTGCGGGCTGCTCTCCTGGATGTACACGGTCCCTCGGTGAATTGCTTGATGAGCCCCTCAGGCCAGGAGAATCAGACGTTCCTTATGCCTTATACGTCAAGATGGAGTGGGCCTATTCAAGCTGGCCATCATGCCTTTAACTGCGAAAAGCTCTATGTTGATCATGCTAACTTGACGTGGACCACTCCTGCATAGTCTCGATGTGTGTCCGCATCGTTCACTTGGGAATGGGTCATGAGCCGATACCGAGTGATCCAACCGAGTGCCTGTGATGTCCCTAGAGAGATCTGTGTAATTAGGATAGGAATCAAGTGTTATAATGTGTTTTAAATAGCATTAAAATTTGTCATCCACAGGCAAATGTTCGTGATATTCAACCTTAAGGGATTGCGAAGTAACTGCAGAATAAATACACGCCATACGCATATTTAATTAGGTGTAGAGTAGCAAGGGTAGGGTATTTGAAGTGTCCTATATAATTTTCCGAGTTCAATTGTGTGTCTAATCAAGCCAATTACTGACATTGGAAATAATTAATATTTATTTCAACCTGGCCGTTTTGGTCGTAGAGTGCCCAAAACTTAACAAACCTAAATTTCCAACATACTCTGCATGGCACCACATAATCATGTTTTGTATTTAAATTAGTGCTTAAGAAAGAACTCTAAACTCTCCTCAAGCCAAGGGATGTCCATTCCGAACGTAAGAGGATTCTATTGTCAAATGTTTTATGTGTTTATGTATTGAGGTCAGAAAACTAAGACACGTCGAGGGATGGCGCGAGTTATCAACAAGGACGCGGTTCGCCTGTTTCGTATTTAATAATGGAAATAATATATAAGGTTAACATGTGTGATTAAGTAATTGTATTCAAAAGTAAATATTTTAAAAAATGGCTTATAAGATATTTTGTCCACAGGCCAGTTTGACGAGTCTTGGTGGGCCGCATGTGGTCCGCAGGCAGCTAATTGAACAGCCTTGCCTAAGGCACCAAGTATTAACTAGGAGGTGCTAGATAGACATGGAGACACTCCTACAATAACTCATGCTTCTGTGGAGTGGTGGGTTTCTCATGCATGAGGCTGTGGCTACTCCTGCACAAGTATAGACTAAAGGCAAAATAGACTAATATTTTTTACCATTAGCTGACAGTGATGCGAACTTATTTTCATGGATGGTAGCACTGTCCGTGTGAGCACCTAGCACTGTGTTTGTTGACACTTGCGCACTCGTGGTTGCACTAGAACTTATGAAGCATTTTTGGTTACCGCATCGTGGATGCGTTGTATTGCAGTCGTGGCGCAGATGTACTGGGATGCTGGTGTCGAGTAGCATAATGGTTTGCATACAGTCCTGTTCTGATGCATGAATGATTGGTGCGAGAGCAGTGTGATACTCTGCACTTGTGGTGCTTGCCATTACTTCGAAAATGTATTTGAGTGTGAGTTCCGGGTGGTAATTACATATTAGGCTCACTTTGTGTACCACAAAGTTAGGCAGTAACTCATCTGACTTCTGTTCTTCCAGAATAAATTGACTGTGTGCATGTAGCGACGTGAATGTACTGGCGAAGCGGCACACAAAACTGCCCAGGTTATGCCGTAGTGGGAGATCAGTCTCCACCATGTTCTCACGTCACCACCCAGACGCTCGCCAATGCTGTTGGGGCAGTGCTCTTCGTCGACACCATAGCGGCTCAGTCTGTTAGCACAGTCGTAGAGCAATGCGGACGGGTCTTCGCTTGACAGGCCTGAATATGTTGGCAGAAACTGGAATCTAGCCAGTTCTGTTGATGGGTTGACAGTCATGTGTCTGCTGGGAGCATGTGGTGTGGTGAGCATAGTCGTGGTGATGCCCGCCGGAGCAGTAGCTGCTTGAAGTAGAGGTGTGTAGTGGGCAGATGGTGGTGCCACTGTTGACATTCCCACGTGCATGGTCATAGTTGGGTGTGGTAGTGACAGTTGTGGCATGCACTGCATGCATGTGAAATTTTCCTGCCATGGGTCACACCATTTCCCTGACATGGCACATTCCTAGTGTGCTCTCCTCCCCCAGGAACCACAGTTGATCAGTTCGCCATCGATTCCAGGGCAATGTTTTTTTCTTAGAACTGTTGTCATTGTACAATGTGGATAGCTGAAGTTTATGGTTTGTAATGGATGGTGGGTTAAGAGTTCGTTGCTGACATGTTGTTACAACATCAGGCACAACCAAACAAAAATGTGTTTTGTGTACTGTGGCTAACTCTTGTGACATCACACATTTTCAAGGCTGACTCGGTAGCACCGAGCACACACAAGTGTGGCTGCCCCTATCCCATCACACCAACATGTGTTTGCACATTTTCTAATAGGTGTTTGCCGAAAAAAATTTTGGGAGTGTCCAATTTTATTTTGATTCCTATTGCACGTGCATAGCGCGGTCACATGGACAGGGTTGACAAAGCCCTGGATCTGTCAAGGTCCCATGCACTGTGCGCACACGTTTTCTGGTGTGCTTGCGATGGTGCACGCCTATGCTTCCCCATATATTTACACATTCACATTCTCATCTCAATATGTTCATGCATCTGGTGTGCTGCTGCAGCATCATGTCACAGGCAGGTGTTGCCCAGTAGGTACTATAGTGAGAATGGTTCAATTTTTGGTAGGGGGCACAAACATTTTATGCACAAGTTTGAGGGAGCACCATTCACTGTATGCCTGTCCATGTATCGGGTTATTCACACAGCACAGTTGGTGCAGTGCTGTCATCGTACTTTCAGGTTTTGTTTTCGCCAGGCCCATGGGCCACACTGCTCGCAGCAGGCACACTGGTGGTGCGACGTAAGAGGAGTTGTTCTCGCCGGCGAGGCAGGTCGGCAGAGTGGGAGCAGTTGGTGCGCCCCTCTTTGGTCGATGTTCTTCCCCAAGGCAGTGGAGGGGCGGCTGACATCTCGGTCGCTGCAGCGATCAGTATTTCTCTGGCAGGTTGGCTGTGCGTAGTCGCAGGCTGAAGATGGTGGATTTCCCCTGCGTGCCTGAGCCAATGGTAATTGTTGGTGCCAAAATTCCTATGTCACCAAGTTGCTGTTGTCTGGCCCCGAAAATTACAAGGAAAGGCATACGGGTGGGTGAAATTATGCTGGAAAAACGTTTGCTGGTAGCAAAATGTTATGTGAACCACCATGTTCAATGGATCCCACATGCGTGAACACGCATAAAACCCACGTGGTCACAAGGCATTTACAAAACATGAAATAACACTGAAAAGTCACAAAAACTTGTAATTGCAGTGTAAAAAGGCACAAAACATGGAATTACACAAAAATTTAGGGAGTGGTACTTGTCTGAGAGTCGTAAGTTGGAAAGTGAAATGGTAGGTTACTTGTGCACAGGGTGCGGCACAAAGAGAATAGGTTTCAAACACTAATGTTACAGGCACCATTCGGCGCAACACTTGATGTAGTTAGGTTTTGTGATGTAGAATAGCCACCCGGAAGGGCGCCATTTTACACGAGGTAATTTTCATAGGAAAAAGCATGATTAAGATTTCAGAAAGAAAATAGCCACATGGAAGGGCGCTATTTGACGCATGGGGTGAATTGGATGGTCATCAGAGGGAGTGTGAGTTTACATGGATGTTTAATGACTGGGACAGAGGCCTGCCAGACAGTGATACTTTCCCAAGGGCACCAACGCAGAGAGCACGAGAATGGAGGTCATGTGGTCGCCGACCCTTAATGTGGCCCCTCTGATCCAGCAGCAGAAGTTAAGTTGTAATTCCTTATGCCAAGGCTTGTGAGAGGTGTTAATAGCCCCTCTTAGCGCCTGTTCACTCCGTACAGAGATTATTCCAGGCCTGTTTATGCCTTACATGATGAAATTCTGCAAACAACAGGTTTAAGTGAAACAGCCTTGAAGCAGCTGGAGAAAATTAACACATGCAACATATTTAACACAAAGTTTTATTCACTTATACCCTCCGAAGAGGCACTTTCATTAATTTTCCCACTGTAGCATGGGGAGCTCTAGCATTGCAAAAATTTGCACAAAGCCTACATGTTATTTAAAGTATGAAAATCACCCCTCAGGAGTGAGTAAGCATCCTGAGGTGTGAGGTGGAGCACTCTCCGGGCTAAAAGATCACTTAAATGCTCTGGTACAAAGTCTAACTGTTGATATGCTACATGGTTATGACAAAGTTGATGAAGGCTCGGAGAGGCCGCGCGCGACATAAATCCCACTCGTTTATTAGGATGCTACTAAAGCATCTTGGCGCTCATGCCGGTAGCCTTGCACGATGTTGGTGCGGAAATTATGACAGTCCAAGAAGATCATTAAAAATGGTTTGAGTGATGAAATGATAACATGTGAACCTTGTTGAAAAGATAATACAAATAAACACTTACTTAATTTGCTACAAATGTCATTACAAAATAAAAATGAATAATTCATATCATGTAGTGCTTATATGTGTCTGTTTATTTTATCCGTATTATTATGACGGGTTTGTTTGGAGATTAAGCATCTCAGTGCCAGTTTTCAGTTCAGTGTCTGATTGGAAGGTAATGCATGCATAATACCCTTAAATAAATTATCTAATATGACTCTGTAAAACTACAACAGCTTTTTTTTTATAGTGCATGTGTTTGGAATAGCACATGTTTGCTCTGTCATACTGCTTAAGTGTTGTGTGGTAATACTTAAATACTTACGTGTTCAGCAAATACTCATATCACACTGAATTACGTGGTGTATTATTTCAAAAGTACTTTAAAGATTATTATGATGCACCCTGCATCACTTTATTAGTATGTGGCGCAGCACTTTTACTTCACATTATTGGTGTGCTGCACTCATGGGGGCAAATGGTGAAGTTGCAGCCCTCACAGGTGAGTTGGTGGACGACGGGACGAACGGTCTCAGGGAAACATCATGTGGGACCCGTTAGTTTGGTATTATATTTCATGTGTGATAAAATCACTGATAAAAATAGTTCCGATTAGGAGCAGATGCTCGTTGGTTCCGGTACTGGATGCGCTCTGCTTGTTACTGACAGCAGCTGAAATTACTGACGAGCATTCCTTTACATACTGATTCTGCTGATCAGTAACTGACGAATGGCGTTTTGGCATCTGGGTTGGAGGCTATACTTCCGGCTAAAACTACTTACATGCAGGGGGTCAGGCAGTCTCAGTAAAAAGAGGCGATGCAACATCGCAGCGATGGATAACGAGTAAGTAACGATGTTGTTATCTGCAGGAGATGCAGGCGGAAACTATAATTTTACATTCTTCAATCTCATAATCAATTGATGAGTCTGAATCAGACGAAGATGAATAGAAAAAATCCCTGTTGACGACAAGTTTAGTCATGCCATTGCTTCACCATGCATAGAAGAGACGCTATTTTCCCGCTGAAAACTTTGCTGACGAGTGTTCCATCTGGTTCCGCTACTGAGCGCTAATGAGTGAAAAATTTTACTGATGGCGTTCCTTTTGGTATGGTACTGGTCATCTTTGTCAGTACCAAGTGGAACGTGACCACTCTAGGTGGTTCAGCTCATTCGCCAGAACCATTCGCGAGCTCACAACATTTCTAGACAGAGATCGATTCCATCTCCGGAACTGTTCATTCACCGGAACCGTTCGCGAGTTCGTAACAGTTCCGATGCTGTGAACAGTTCCATCCAATTGCCAGAATCTTTACATCTCTGCTGGCCTTAAAATGCAATTACGGAAGCTGTCAGAGCTGGAACTGTTCCCGTTTAATAATGTCATAATATAACCATTGTTCTGATACAAATAAGGTACTGCAAAATGGGAAATAACTCAATGTTGCAGCAACCCGATTTACTTAAATAATACTTGTCTTATGCAAATTGTAATGCGTAGATAGTAATTTTTTTACTATTAAGAAGTTAAACACCAAAGAGATAGAAACAAATTTTGTGTATTTTCTGTATGGGAGTAGCAGAATTGTGTGGCGTTCCGACAGAACCATTCATTTGGTTTGCTTGGTACTCTAATTCCAGTTCCTATTTCTGGAACTGTTCTTTACAACCCTTCTGAGAAATATTACCCCTCTATAATCGGACCATTAGTCAACACCAGTACGGAAAATAGTGCTCTTTGTTTTATTTTAAGTGTTTGGTTTTAAGTGGTATTCCCACCTGTTGCCTGTAGAATAGGGTGAGTGGGGACTCTGAGATGACCCCCTCTGCAATGATGCAGTGAACTCGAGCCTGAGCATTTGGTCGGGAGATGTAGAGGGCCTTGCCCGACAGCCAGTATTTTGATGATGAACCAGTTCATCGTGCAACAAAAGTATATTCCAGTATATCTGTAAACAAGGTATTCCAAAAGTTGATCACCGAGTAACAGGCTGGGCAATACTATCACAGTGCCTTACTCGAATGGATCGGGGAGCAGTGGTGTGAGGGGCAATGGTTCATCATTGGCACCATCGCTCCCATCTCGCATACCCAAGAAACAGACCAGACTACTGCAGAGAACTGGGGGTGCATTCTTGTGTGCACCAAATGACTTTAGAAGCACTAACGTGACCTACCAACACACAGATATCGGAGATGCCAGGACCATTAATCAGCCACCAAGACGATTGCCACTAGCTTCGCATGAAGCAGTTAAGAGAATTCTGACGGAAATTAAGGAGTTATGTGTTATAGAATCATCAGTTAGACCATGGTCTTCCCCCATTGTGCTTCTTAAGAAGAAAAATGGCAGTCTGAGGTTTTGTGTAGATTATCGCCATCTTAATAATGTGACAAAGAAAGACTCTTATCCACTGCCAAAGATAGACGACACACTGAACAGCCGAGCAAATTCACAATGGTTGTCTACTTTGGACATGAAGAGTGGGTACTGGAAGTGTGAGGTGTCCCCAGAGGACCAAGATGACACTGCATTTTGTGTGCAAGGGAAAGGAACCTGGCAGTTCAAAGTTATGCCTTTAGGGTTGTGTAATGCCCCTGTCACCTTCGAACACTTGATGGAGAAAGTCATCCTTCCCTTAGATATCTGTCAGGTTTACCAAGATGATATTGTTGTGACAGGAAGGAAACTTGAAGAGCATCAATCATGCTTAATCTCTGTATTCCAGAAAGTGGCTACAGCCAACTTGAAACTGGGTCCAAAGAAGGGGCATATTTTCTAAAAGAAAATACATTTCATGGGACATGTAGTGTTGGCCCATGGAATTGAAACAGACCCCGAGGAGACGAAAGCAATAAGAAATTGGCCGACTCTAACTGAAAAAACTGAAGTGCGGAGCTTTCTGAGATTATGTGCCTATTACTGTCGATTTGTACCTGGGTTTGCCACGATCGTCAAGCCACTACATGCACTGACTGAGGGAAAAAGGAAATTTCATTGTACCACTGAGTGTGAATATGCTTTTAATAAGTTAAATGAAATTCTGAAATCTCCACCAGTGCTGGGTTTCCCGAAAAGTGAGGGCGCATTCATTTTGAACACTTCTGCTAGTGATGTAGGCATTGGAGCTGTGTTATCTCAGGTTCAGGATGGGAAGGAAAGACCACTAGAATACTTCAGTAAGGCATTGCATAGGCCTGAAGGAAATTGCTGTTTCACACCCAGGGAGCTTCTGGCCATGGTGAAGGCAATTTCAATCTTCCACCCTACCTTTATGGCATACATTTTGTTCTAAGAACCTACCATTCTTCAGTATGCTAGCTACTTAATTTCAAGAAACCCGAACGCCAAATAGCCCGTTGAATACAGCTTCTTCAAAAATATGACTTCGAAATATAATTAAGATCTGGGCACTTTGGCACCAATGCAGATTCACTTTCTAGGAGGCCATGTGAGCCATTATGTCGTCATTGCGAATGCTGGGAAGAAAAGTGTAGTGAATCGCTGAGGTTACAGATGACAATATTTTAAGGTTCTTTATCTTGTAATGGGTTACCAACCTGGAGTGATGATGGTATTAAGAAAGATCAGCTGAATTATCCCATTTTGCAGGCATTACTAGAATGGAAAGAAGCTGGCTATCGGCCAAAGTACGAAGATATTTTTATTCTGAGTGTAGCAGTCGAAGCATACTCTTTACAATGGCATTCCTTCGCACTGAAGAATGGCGTATTGTACAGAAACTGGGAAAGAAATGATGAAAAACACACATGTTTACAGTTGGTCCTTCAATAATGCAGGGTTCCAAAGTCTTAAAGGAACTGCATAATGTGGCAGTCAAAGGTCACTCTGGTGTTAATAAGACCCTTGGCGAAGTTAGACTGAGATTCAACTGGCTTCATTGTCGNCAGTCAAAGGTCACTCTGGTGTTAATAAGACCCTTGGCGAAGTTAGACTGAGATTCAACTGGCTTCATTGTCGGGACGATGTTGAGAAGTGGTGCCGAATGTGTGACATCTGCTTTGCGAGGAAGGACGCAAGGACCAGGGGACAAGGTCACCTCCAGAAATACAATGTTGGAGCCTTATTCGAGAGGATGGCAATATATATTCTGGGTCCCATGCCTGTCACAGAGAGAGGTAATCGGTATCTACTGGTGGCCTAAGAATACTTTACTAAGTGGCCTGACGTCATTCCCCTCCCGAACCAGGAATCACATACTGTGGCTTATGCACTCATAGAGCATGTCTTCTCGAGGTCTGGGATGTCAGTAGAACTCCATTCCAACCAGGGAAGAAACTTTGAAGCTGCTGTCTTTCAGGTGGTAACAAAGATTTTGGGGATGAAAAAGACTAGGACAGCAGCCTTACATCCTCAGTCTGATAGAATGGTCAAGAGGCTTAACCACACGCTTGACGAGTACCTGTCGATCTTCGTGGCAGTCAACCAAAAGGATTGGGATTCAAATTTGCCATTGTTTCTCCTTGCTTACCGCTCGGCAGTTTGAGTCCACAAGGGTAACGCCGTCAAGGACACTGTTTGGAAGAGAGCTACTCCTTCCTAGGTACCTGCTGTTTGGCCGACCTATAGAAGAGGAAGCTGCAGCCTCTAATTATGCCAGCAAATTACGTAACATACTAGTTGGAATTCATGATTTTGCTCGACAGCACCTCAGAATAAGTAGTGACACAATGAAGACGAAGGCGTGGTAAGATAGGCGCATTTCGGGGGAGGTATTTCAAGGACAACTGGTGTGGTTGTACAACCCACAGAGGCGAAAAGGGTACAGTCCGAAGCTGCAGAAATGTTGGGAAGGCCCTACAGGATTCTGGAGAAGATCAATGATGTGGTCTTTCGGATATGTCAACAAGGCTCTCGTGCGAATACGAAGGTTGTCCACATCGTTCGTCTTCGTCGCCATCGTGGTTTACAAGAAAACGAGGGTGAGGAAGGTGGCAATTATCAATTTTGTTTTAATAAACACGAGTGCGTGGTTTGGCATTATTTATAGGATAATATATGATAAAAATTTGGGGTGTTTTGTTTTGAAACTTATTTCAGAACTTTTGTAGCAGATTTGTCATTTAATTTCATAGGTTGCAGATTGTTAAGTTTCTGTGTAATTGGAATAGCTAAAATTCTTCTCCGATTCGCCCGCCCAATCCGTTTACCTGTTCCGTGTCCGTTTCTTACGCATACGTGCATTATTGTAGAACGGGCCTTAAAAAGGACGAAAAATAAACTGCCGTGCAAAGACCTTTGACAGGAGCCAGTCTCGTCTTTGACAGAGCCACAAGTTGCACGTAACAAACAGGTCGCTAATATGCCGGTGTTGGTAGTTCTCGGCTACCTGTGCAGAGCGCGCTGGCAG